>VXAU01004605.1:1078059-1116881 GCA_013399695.1 Formicarius rufipectus | reverse complement strand
AAAAAAAAAAAAAAGTACAAATTTCAGCACCTATATTCTTCCGTTGTCCATTTGGATCATCCTGAAATGAGCTTAATCCTTCTATCAAGGATACACTTAAGAAGGATAACTTCCACTGTGCTGCTCCATCTATTACAAGGCATTCACAAAACTGGGGATTTACTCCAATTCTGTCAGAATGCTCCTGCTCCTCCTCTAACATCACCATTTTTTTCCACCATGGTGTTTCTGAAAGGATTATGCAGCAATGAAGTTTCCAAGACATGTGGTACTATTAATAAAACAGGACCCAAGTCATTTCTAGTTATGAAGTCTCTCTGATGTTTGTAATTTACATTTAAATCTTGCAAGAACTTGTTTAAAAAAAAAAAAAAAGAGGTGAGTCAATTCAATTTTAATTCACTATGAACTAATTGCCTTAAGAAGTCATGATGGGAATCAGTATTTTGTGTACTTAACAAACACACTATGTTAAGCATTAAGTGCACGTTGCTACCTTGGTGTTAGGCTTTTCTGGAAAACTGCCAGTGAAGCTACAGCCAGCCTTTTGGCACATTCAGAATAGCAGGAAACCTCTTAATGAATAATTATTTCTCCAGAATTGTTTACATTCAGAAGTTTTAAATAAATCTAACACTTGCTTTAAGTAGAACCACATTTGTCTTAGCATGCTGTTAAAGTGTATATAAATCATAATTCACCTTTGCTGCATAACCTAATGCAATCTATTAAGGAAATAGTTCTTTTAATAACAAGACTACAGGAAACAGAGAGCTCAATGACACATAAAGAGACAATAAGATTACTGTTAATACACTTTTAACCTTTTAATAAATCATTCTGATTAGCACACAGAACTGAGAAGGTCAGTGGTTGTTTCCTTACAAGCCCCATTTATGGACTGATAATTGTGCTGCCACAGAAAACAAATCCATGGGCCAGAAAACACATGGAGTCCCCACTCACTTCTTCATCCTCCTGCCAGCAGGGCTGGGATGTCTCAGCTTTTCTGAGAACTTTGACATTCAGAGCCAACACTTTTATAATCAACAGAAATATTTTTGTAAAGGAAAAAAAGGGTGCATTTCCTATATTTATGTGTGGTTCAAAACATTCAAGAAAGCCTAAAATAAAAAACTCAGAAGATAAATGATATTGTCATGACTTGCAAAAATTTGAAAATACTAATACTTTGAAACTATTTAAGTTTTGTTGGTTTTTTTTGGGTATTTTTAGTTTTGTTTTGTTGTTTTTTGGAGGCAACTTCCAATAAAGTGCAATCAACAAGGCACTTAGCTAATACAGTTATATAGTGTAATAAAGCTATTCCTATTTGGTCTTATAGTTGAAAAAAGGGCACAATGATGCAAAGAATTCTCACCTTCATACTGATCTCAGGCTGTTTACCACTGAACAGATATAAGGGATTGAAAGTTTACACTCTAAATACTGACTTGTTTTATCAGAATATATTTATAACATGCTACTGGCAAGCAGGAGACTATCTGAAGCCTAAATGATGGATCAATATGAAAAAAATATTGACAATCTGAAGCACCTCAGGCATCTGTAAACTTCAGAAACAAACTTCCTCTTAGTACTGACAAAGCCTTTCAGTTCTGGTCTCCAGACAGTGTCAACCTAGTCCCAGTGCCAAACAAAGTATATCTCTGAGGATTCCTTCACAAAGCTTTAGCCACAGTTGCAAATGTGGCAAAATGCCGAAAGTTTTTCAAAGGGGTTGTTGGACTCTGGAGTACAAGCCAGTTCTCATTGTGCTTTTGTCTTCCTCTTTCTTTTCTCTCTTGTTTCAAGCAACTTTGTTAAACCACTGCTAGCTCACAGGAAACCCTGCACTTTGTTTTAGAAGAGCAAATAATTTTCTAATCTCCCTCTGATTTATTACCTGAGCGGTTGCTGGCAGCCAGATAGCCAGCAAGCACATAGATTAATATCACATGAGCAAAAAAAAACAAAAACAAAACACCAAAACGGCGCACTTTTAAAATCTGAGGGACATACAGAATTCCACAGTTTTTTAACTTTTTTTTTTTTTTTTTTTTTTTTTTTAATGTGCATACACGACTCATGACTTTGAACTTTCTTCCAAGGAAAGGGATACATTCATCAAATACACCCGAGAAGCACATAGGCTGCAGTGAACCAGATCGCACTTTGTTCTGGCTTTCAGTGTGTTCCTCTCATATTTTGCTGAAGGGTTTTGTTTATCCAGCTTGGGCTTTACATGCCATGTTTGGCTGGTGGCGTCCTCAGTATGACGCTTTGGCCTTTAACAATAAAGCTCCAAATGCTTGAGAGATTGCAGTTAGCTTGGGAAGTGGGACTTCACAGAGGCAATTTCTAGCTTTCTGATATTATACTGATTATCCCTGAGCTTTATATTTTGAATTTGCTTATTCTAAGTAAACCCTACTTTGTAGCTAGGTATCCTGGCTAGTTCTGCAGAACTCAGAGCAATTCACAGGACTCTTAATGAGCAACCTGCTCCCACACATGCCGGTCATTTGTGGTCCCTCCTCTGGACTTTCAAGGCCCCAACAACATGCATCATGTGCCAGCATAACTCCATGCACAGCAACAGTGATGCTGCTGCTGAGACACCCCACGCACCTTTTGTGACTCTGTATGGAGCACTCTGAAGTAAGGCACCAAAAGCAAGGAGCAAGGTTGTGGCTATTCGTATACATGGCAGCTGCTACAGGCACCATCCAGGAAAGAGAACCCTGAGGAAATGTGATTAGCTGAAATACTGGAACATTTTACATGGATCTTCTGTGGAAGGTCACTTCTTCAACTGAGGGACTTCAGTCACTAGCCTTCAGAACTGCAGCTTCAAGGACCAGCACTAGCAAACTCCTACATCAGATCTTTTCCAGGTTTAACCTGCACTTCAGGAACCTCATCTTTATGACAAATGCTGTTTACCTTCGTATCCATGGCAAACAACAAAAGTCGATCATGTGCTGTTTGTCCAATCAAAAGGATTGATAAGACTAAAAGCAAATAGAAAAACAGCAAAGTAAAATTAAGCTTTGGTTAAAAATTAATTAGCTATAAATATACCTGATAAAACATGCAAACAAACATATATTATATGATAAAAGCTCTAGGTAAGAAAAAAAGACCTTAGCGTTTAAAAAATAGCCAATGGCAGTATTTAGACACACCTAAGTGTAGAATTTGCTTCTGTATTACAGGATATTCTTGATCCAGGCTTTTTCTTCATGTCTGATCCCTTTACCTCGGTTCAGGCCATACATTTGAGACAAACATCTTTGTCTCAGTTCTATCTGAATGAATGTTCACAGAAGCTACTTGTAACTATCTTCTCACACAGATATCTGAAATAAAAAAAGTAGGTAGAAGTATTTGTGTTCTAATGCTCACATACTCTTCCTGTGAGAGAAACAGGTGAATATTTTTACCATAATCCAACACCATTTAAAGGTTTTCTTCTCAAATACTGACTAACAGAACTCCAAACTGATGGGTTTAGGTTTTCTTTCATCTTTAGTAGACTATAAAAAATCCCAAGAGTAAGGGGCAGAGAAAACAGAATATATCTAATCTTCCCACATCTCCATCCAACATCAGTCTTAAACATGTATCACACCATTAAAAAACACTATTAACTGTAGCAGGTTGAAAGTCTTTTACATTTTTACAAAATTGCTTGTAAATGCCACATTCTCAAATCTGAAGCTTTTGTGTACAATCGTATCAGCTCAAATTTAACTGAGTCTGCTATAGAATTGGTGACCAACATGGAAGTAACAGATGCCGGAACAAAAGATGATTGGGTTGCAGGCTTGGAAGATGATTAGCTGAAATGTGAAGTTTGTTGACACTAAAAATAAGAACTGTTTTGTACTGTGGCCCCTCTCCTGTGCAAGAACAGAGCTTTGCTGTTTTATCCAAAGCTAGGTATGTTTCCTTCTCTACCATCTAAATTCTAAAAAGGAGCTGTCATTTCTTGACTATTAAAATGGAGGAAATAGCTCTTCCTTAACTCTTTTTGTTCATACTTTGATGAGTACATGTATTCATTTGATTGCCATCTGCAGCTTTTCAGGAAACCTTAGCTCGTTTTTTAATACTGTCATTTTCTAGAATTTTCGTAGAAGAATTTTGCTGTTTAAATAGGGGCTTTTTACTTAAAAGCCAACACAAAGTCTATATAAATGCTGAATAATAAAGATTGCTAAATGTAACATTTAAGCGTTACGAAATGGTTATAAAACCACCACAAAGTTCAATTTCCTGTTGACTAGAGGGTGCTTTGAAGCATTTTTCTTCACTTTTCTCTCAATAAATCTGGTGTCACTTCAGGGAGGAAGAAAATTGGTTTCTCCTCTTTCAGCTTGGCTTCTCTAATTTGAGTTAACATGTTTTGGTTAAATGAGAAAAGAGTATGACTGCTCTTGGAGGTCTTTTCATTTTGTGAAGAAGATATATTGAAGAGTAATGTAGTCTTTCTTCTCAACCTGTAGACCACACATAGCAAAGAGAAATAAGCACTTTTTCTGCACTGTAATTTCTGTCTCAGTTAAACTTCATATGGTTGTGGTAAACCAGTTTGCTGTATAAACAAGGCATTACCAGACAATATAGAGCAGAATAATGCATAGATAATGTATGATATATCATGAAAGAACAGCACGAATACCTCTAGGTGGCATAACATAATGACTTTTCCTGGCATGCAAGGCCAGTTAACCATAAACCATTACTTTGCTAAGAAGCATTTAGAAAGCATGTGAAACACTGACCTAATGCAATACAATTAATAATTTTTTCCAAAGTTAAGAAACTACTCACAAAATTCCTTTGAATAAAATAATTATTTTAGTTTATTAATGTTTCTGTAACAGAAATTCTCGAATTGTTAAAAGATGACAATAGTCAAAAGAAAGGAAATTTAGAGGATAAAATAACTTTAAAAAATTGTTAGGCAGGAGCCACAGTCTATTATATTCATTCCATATTACTAAAAATATTACCTGGTAGAGAAATTATGTATGTAATCCTGAATGGCTTTTTTTGTTGAGACTGGACATATGTGTGATAGCAACTGGAAATAGCTGCTATGATCTGTGTCATTTAGAAAACTGCCTGTACAAATGGTGTGCCCTCTCCTGTCCCAGCTGTTCATTACGATGCACTGTCAAACTCTGCAGCTTGTTCCAAAGGAACCAGGCAAAAATCAGCTAGATTTCTCATTTGTCCTCTGTGTGTCTTCTACACATAATGCAGCATTTCCATGTAACCATCATGTGGTTACTTTTCTAGGCTTCTTTTGGTGTTCCACAGCTTTCCCATGGTCCATAATGGCCAAAGCCATGTGTTTTTATTAGTAGGGTACTAAGCCAATGCTAATAGTCTTTTTTATCTCCAGCAGATTTTATCAGATTGGGTTAACCTTAGTTATACAGCTTCCAATTCATATCTGGCTCAGATCTGGGCACTTTACACAGAAAGCAAGTTTCTCACAAGTCTGCAAAATTTCGTTTAACTATAGACTCCATCAAAGCACAAAGCTACAGTATTTTACTGGCTCTAATATTGAAATTTTTGAACAGAGATCAGGTACTTATGATTTAAAAGCACAGTTTTCACAGTTATCTATTATTTTAAGTAAGAGATCTAAACTCTATTTTGAAAGTTTTGGAGGCAAAGCAGGCTCGCAAAAGAGACTGTGAATATCACAAAATGTGAGACCTTATTTAGAACAATTAATTAAAAGCTCATGTACCTGTATCCTTCTTCCCTATACCAAAATATCTTCTTCACTGAGCTATTATATGTCCTATACATTTTATTTACTTCTTACTGTATCTAGTTTCCATCTGTTTCTGATGCTTCTATTTCTGCTATGTATACTCTATAGGAAACACCTTTAAGAAATGCTCTTGAATTCAAAGTCAGAATAATTTATCTAAGAGCAGTTTAATATGTAGATAAAAGTTCACCACACTGCACTTATATATCAATCTTGAAAGTGACTTTGAGTCAAGGAAGAGCTTTGATTGTTCTTTGAAAGCCCATTTCCTTGGGATTTCACCATAAAATCTGATAAACTTGAGGGCTCCACTAGTGACTGAAGTAAATATCCACAGGCATATCCACATCATATTTAAATATGATTTCTGTTCATTAAGTTAGTGTTTGCAATGAAAAAGAAAATGTATTTAGTTTCCACTTCATCCAGTCATTAGTCACAGTTTTAGTTCTCATTTTCTAAACTCTACTTATCTCAATCATCAGAGTTTAGAGACTATGACAAAATTTATCAGTTTTTGCCCACAACTGCTGGAAATGATATCTCTTAACATATTTTTGCCTTCCTTTTCCCCAGGTAATTTATTTTAGACTACAGATACTTAAATTGGCTTGACTTGGTTTGTTAAATCCCTGCTACATAATGTCTATTAAATTGTCCTTTCCGAATGCATCTAAATGTATAATTACCTTCAATACATATCAGCCTAACAAATATCTTAGTGTAGTAATCAGACATTTTAGTTTCTCAGAGACCTACTTACTTGCTTACTAACAGATAAATTAGTGAAAAAACAACTATGCATTGACACTATTTTGTGTAGGAGCAGTTTATTTTCATGTGTAAATTCCAACACCCATCAGAGCAGGTGAGGGACATCAGACTGACTACACTGTGCTTTTTATACCACAGTGTGGTACAGTGCAGAGAGGTATGTAAATAATAGAACACTGTGTGGGACTGAGTTTATATAAGTCTGCCTAGTCCATAGAGTTTGGTATGAAGATACATATGCATGGATACTCACTAAAACAACACAGCATATTTATCTTCAAACTGTTTATTTGGCAGTAGGCAAAAGACAGTGGAGTTGTCCCTTGTTAGCGAAGAAATTACATGTATTTATATATACACAAAAGAAATCCAACAGAAGGGGATGTTAAATGTTTGAATTTCATAATCAAAGGATAAAGTAGTTCATCCATGGGGGATAGGCAGTGTGTTGCGAAGCAAAGAAGTTTTCAGTTTTTAAATTAGTAAACAATTCATCCTCATCTTTGAAAACCTTTGAAGTCTGGATATTGCCTACGGTATACAAGGTGTAATTGAAACTCCGTTTTTCTGTGATGAAACCCAAGGGAAATTGCCTGAACTTGAGTACTCTAGTCAGTTCAATTTACAACTGCCTTCTGAAGACAGCATGGGCTTTATTTGCTTGCTTGTTTATCTTTTTAATCTGACATGTTCCTACCAACTGTTTGGTAAAAACCCCTAATTAAAGGTGGGTGTTATTGTGAGTAGCCAAATTGGTCTTATGAAGAAGCAAAGTTTCTGGAAAAGATCTGTTTTGATCAGCATAGAAGGAAGCTGTACATTTGTTTTGTTTTGTTTTGTTTTGTGCCAATCTTATTAGTTCCTTGTCAGTAAAACAGTGGAGTTTCAAAGCCAGACATTCCAGCTTGGGTAAAATAATGTCAGACATACTTTGCATCACAAATGCAAGGCAAGGAGTTACAACTGCCTTCAGAAAAATCCTAACAGGACATCTGCCTGTGTGTGAAGTGTAGGCGTCCATAGAAGGGCACACAGACATACTTTGTGCAACTTTGCAGGACACTTTATGTAACTTTCATCTGTTGCAGAAAGTTAAGAAAAGCAAGAAATGACAGTGGAAATAGTCCTGTAAGATTTTCAATCCCCTGCACAGGACAAAGGACTCTACAAGCTGGAAACTAGTTGATCTGATGCTTGGTTGCCTAATAATAAGAACAACAATGCCCAGAAAATTATCTTAATGGGTTTTTTCCCTTGTGTTTGAGTCATTGCAATTCTATCCTAGCTGCATTTACTGGCAAACTTACTAAACAAACAAGGCTGTCCAAACTCTCCATATTGTACACTGGGTGAAAGTGGAAGTTCGGTTATACACACCCTTGTTATGGACTGATCATTATCTCTTTGTATATGGTTTGTGGGGTGCTATTTTTGTGAGACAAACAGGGCCAACAGAACCACATAGATTTTCTGCCTTCTGCCAACTAATTGTTAGCAATATATCTAGTGAAGGATCTATTGCTTCACTCTAATTGTTGGGAAAACAATGCCTACACCCTGTACATCTTTTAGTGGAGAGAAGTAAAAGGAGCCAGAAGCAGATAAAGAAATAGGTCTTCCACTTCTTTAAGCCATCTGGAGAAAATGTATGTGAAATCATACGTGAAACTCCACTCGAGATGAATAGTCCAAAGCTGAGATGTAGCAATACTGGTTAACAGGACTAGGAATATTTATGTGCTTTGATACACCTTCTCAGTTAAATAGCTTACTTCAAATTAATGAACACCTTAACAGAACTCCAGCTCGGAGCAGAAATGTGAAAGTACATGATATGGGGAGTATCACTGTTTCTCTGTAGTGAAACCTCTAAGAGTAAATTCTTTTACATCCTCTATTGTAAACACATATTTAAACTAAGATATTTAGTTTATTTGTTTTCACTCTGCACAATTCTGTCACGATGAAACTGCAGATAAGACTGAAAGATGAAAAGGAGTACAAAGGTAGAGTCACTGACCACAATTGAAAAGACTGAATCTGAACTATGAAAAACAGCCACAGCTACCACAGCAGTCAAATGTTTCTCAGAAACTTCTTTAAACACATTAAAAATTGCTGGTTCCTTGGGCCAGATTTTAAAATTGTACCATGTATTAATCTGTATACTTCAAATTTTAGATGGGATTTGTCATGCCCATGAGAAATATGCCTTTCTATTTTTTTTTCTACCGCAATCCTGCATCTTATTCTGATCTTTTTCAGTTTCCCAGAAAGATGTTACCAGGAAACTAGACTCAGTGAAAGCTATAGGGTAGTTCTGTATGCTTCTTCATATGCAGAACCAGGTGTCTAAAATCAAATAATCTGAGGGATAATCTGTAGATGGTGTTCAAAACCACTCTAATACCAACCGCAATGGTTCTGCCAAAGAAGCTGTATTTTGCCCATATTTAGGGAGAAAAGCAAACAAGGCCAAGAGCTTTTCTCCAGTGTTTTCCATCTGACAAAGCTGTTTCATGTCCACTCAGCCTAAAAGACTACAGTTTTGAGAGAAACTTGTTGTTCAACTCAGTCCAGAAAAAACACATGACCATTTTCCAAGCAGAGGATGGCTAAGGGGCAATTGCAAACAGGAACAAAGATTTAGGCCAGGTTGGGAGTTCAACTGAGTTTTGTATTTGTTTGCCCCTGGGCCACAAACAGATGATTAAAAAGCCAAAGCTGCACCCTTGCAAGCATTTCTGTGATCTGAACTAGGAGGGAGGATGATGAGCTCCTTCCCCTTTCTGGCCTTCATGGGTGCTGAATGACCTCACTCTGTGACCCTCAGCCCAGGAAATCTGGCTTCCTCTGTGTTTTGCAAGACAGCAAGACTGTCACCCAAGGGTCTTGCTCCTCAGTCTTACAGTTCGTTCTGCTCAGGTTTTTATAGAGTCAGGCTCCCTTCTAGCATTTCCAAATTGAAATAATTTTAACCTCCAGTACCATCTCCTTAGCAATTTTATGCTATTTATAACAGAAAGGTAATATTAATGGGTAGGTAACCCAACTTTTGCACATCAGTGCAGTTGAACTGTTATGATTAGAATCTGTATTGAAAATATTATGATATATCTTTGATTACAAACAGCAATTTTAATAGCCAGGAGGCTTTGGGAACTTGCACGCCAAGATGCTGATGGATCCTGCAACATAGTCGCTCAGAAGGAGATTTTGTATTGTTTCAGAAATATTTGGTCCTGATTTTCCAAATAAACTTTTTCATTAATAAATTCTTTTTTCATGAAAAATATATGTACTGCCGGTCATCACTCCCACTCAAAACAAAGGCTTCAAAATATTGTAATTTCACCCAGAATGAAAACTTCAAGCTTTAGTAAGCAGGTCCCTTTGTTTGTCTTTTCATTTGTTTAATCTCTCCTTTTTTTAAATTTTTTTTTTCATACTGTTTCATATAATACCATGAGATGAACTGTTGATTCTTGAGCAGCTTGTTAGGAGAGTTCTGCAAAGCAATTTCTTTGTTATCATTTGAATTTTCAGAGTACTGAGTGTGATTGGATTGAAACAGGAATTTCATATATAAAATGAAAAATTTATTTTTATTGAGTAAATCTATTCTAAAATACTATCTAGGGAGGAAAAAAACTTGTTTAAGTTTCTTTTTCATTTAACAATATCTAGTCCCAAACTTACATTTCCCATATTTGATTACACATGAACTTGAGGTTCCTCAGACATCAGATGAACATGTCCTTTACACATTCCTCTCCCAAAATGGGCATCTGTCCCCTTAGCATCAGTCAGACCTATCTCTGACACACAAGGATTTTGTGAAACAAAATACAACACATTGTAAGTTCTTGAACTTTCTCTAGTTATTTCACTGCTGTGGGCAGTTAAAACATCCATGGTGATAGTGTGGTCAAACAGGCCAATTAGCCCTCCTTGGGATTTAGCCCACGGTATTAGCCATGGTCTCTCTCTTATACACAAATACTTCCATCCCTACTGCAAAAATGTGAGAGCTGAGTTACTAGCAAGTGCAAGTTCTGGTCCTATGACATTTAAATCTTCATCAAAGCTGACCTTTTGTGAACAAGAGCTAGCCCTTCATGCCGTTCAAATAAAAGTTTGCCCTTACAACTTACTTCTCAAAAGTGTGAAACTCTTCATGCTTACTTCTTAAAAATTACTTTATTGTTACATTTCAATGTTACAACTGATAACAAAACCTACAAACCTCAAAGTAAACGAAAGGAAAAGAAAAAGAAAACAGAGAATTTCTGAAAAGGTTATACAAATAACTGTAGGAATTGTTAAAGCTTTTTTTGTTCTTTGGAATAGAAAGTTGGGGTTTCATTCTTAGGGCGAACAAGCACAACACACCAAAGGATATTAAAACAAGTTTGAAAGTTGGCAACTCTGATACATTACGTTAAAAGGCTTATACACTGCTTTGTCTTCTGCAGCCCACACTGCTTGTTATGTGCAGGCAAGAAGGCTTTGCTCAACACTAGCTGTGGAGAACAAGGTATACCCAGTTACCTGCCATTTGAATATCCAACTGTGTTTGCTTCTTGGCGCCCAAAGGTTTCCTTGGCTGCGGGATCTTGTTCCAAAGGTTTGTGGAGCTTCTTCACCTCCCCTTTTGCCCCTGTCACTAGGAACTGTGCTATTGCCCGTCCATGCCCTGAGCCTTGTTAGGGCCAGATGGGGCACAGCCCCAGGGATTCACTGGTGCTGCACAAGCAAGCAGGGGACCCCAAGCCTCCTCTTCAGCCTCCTGCATATAATTGTGCCCCCACATCTGCTTCCCTCTCCGCTTTTACTTTGCTGATGTTAAGTGTCAAAGTCTCATCCTGAGATGACATTATTTTAAGTGTACGAGGAAGTGACTAAGCCAATATGAAGCAAGATGTTGTTGACAAGCATTTATAATACAGCTCTGTGCATTGTAAATGCTCTCTTGTCTTAGGTGTTTAATTTTGCCTTCAAAACACTCTGAGGGCTTGGAGTTTCTTATCTGCTCCTTTTCTTGGTGATTAAATTTTCCTCTTTGTTTTTGCAGTTTAACCCACCTTTCTCTGCTAATCAAGTCACTCTGGCAACTTCATCTTGTAATCTCATTTCATTTGTGACAATCCCATCTGGTTGTTGTGTATTCTTAAGTCCTGTATGGTCCTTTATTGTCCAAAAAATGCCTCTTAGAGCCTAACTTTTGCTTTAAATATCCTTTAGCTGCCCATGACCTTGAGTTGCATTGTGGCACCCTGGGTCTCTCTTTTTCAAGTTGAAATGCTAAATTCTTTCTCATTCTCTTTTTTCAACACAGCCATCTGAGGACCCAGGTTAATACATTCTGAATTTCTTCTGGGCAATCCCCGTGTGGCTCTTTCAAAATTTCCTTCATAAAAGCCAACTCCTTATCCTTTTATCATAATCTCCTTCCTAGTTCTCCCTGTAATTTTGCTACACTTCCCTTGGCCTTAGAGTTTCACTTCAACACATGGCCCAGCTGCTGAAACAATACTCTGTGACTGACTGTTGTGCTTTAAACCAATAAAGCAGGTATGAGTTGCCAGCACTGAATAAACAGTGCACCAAGGTTTCTGTTTTGCACTGCTGAATTTTTTTTTTCTTAAATTCTCCCACTTCTTTACAATTGGATCACTGTTTTCTAACTTTTTCTTATTGCAGATATATCTTCCAAAGGACACTTACAAATTGCAGGGGAAGGGAAGATGGAAACAAGGAGTCTGTCTACAGATATAGGGTCTTTATAGGTTACCTTTAATGCTTTTTTGTGTAGCATCATGAGTTTAGGACTTAGCCTCCTTCCACACCAAACAGACACCATGTGTTATTGCAGGATAGGTCCAGAGGCAGGTGGGGTGGGAGGAGCAATGCAAGGAGCTGTTCCACTGCGGATGCTGTGCTGAGCACAAGTCAGTAGGGAAAAGCTTCATCCCTTCCCTTTAAGGAGCCTTATTCATTAAGAAAGAAGTGAGGAGGCATGTTAGAACCTTTCTTTTAAGTGCCCAGCTTGGCACCTTTCTTTGAGCCATGGTCAAGCAGTGGAGATTCCCAGAGCGCCCAACATCACCTTGATGGTGCCATCAAAGCTCTAGAGCATCTCTCTGGGGTGGATGTTTCAGCTCTGACAGTCCTGGCTTCCCCATGACCACCTGAAACTCATAAATACTTACTTACATCTAGCTCTAGGACTCTCAGACTTGAAGTTTCTATCACTCAAAAGAAGAGAGTCATAGCACAATTATAATCCTTTGAAACATAGCAGGCATGCAATCCTGATTTGAAGCCCCAGAGGTACATTGGAGTAAGAAGTAACCATTCATTACATCAGAGAGCTGAAAAGTCAGAGCTGCAGTGAAGGGGCCATGAATTTTCTTTCTTTGCCTCTTCTTTTTTTTTTCTTTGCGTTTTCCTGCTGGTTTTTACCTGTCAGGAAAATATTTTCACTAAAAAGAAAAAAAGGTACAGCCTTTATCATCATGACCAATTCAAGAAAATAACAAAAGTAAAAAAAAAATATATTCCAACCACGAAATATTAAAAAGATCCTTAAGAAACAGCAACGACAACAAAAAAGAACAATTGCAAGAAGATAAGAAAGATATGGAAACTTATGTCATCAGCCCAGCAGTATTAGAAATCAATGATGTCTGAAATATGGTCAGAATAAATCCCTATGGTATTACAGCAATAAGCCACTTACTTCTATAAATCAAATTATTTGTTAACAAAACCTTGAAGTTCTTACAAGTTTGAAAAGAATTAGCCATTTTCAAAACTTCAAGATCTCCAGGATGTGTGTTAACCACAAGGTTCCTGGTTGGTTTTTCAAATTTTTGCTCTGTTCAGTTTAATCTAATACAAGACACAGACGTGGTTAGAGATTGGTACTCATGTCTCTGTATATCATTCAGAAAGTTCTTGAAGGTATGAGTGTGCACACCCCGCTCTCTGCCTATGGCTGTGACAGTTACCAAGCATCTTGCTCATTTATCTGAAAATACTGAAAAAAAAAAAAAGGGAAAAACACTAAGTGTAAATATGTTATTGATATAACCCACCTTTTCTTAACCCTTTGAAAACTGGGGAAATATTGATGGTCTGCCTCGAAATGTGCCAGAGGCTGCCTCAGGCACTGCAGGGTCCCCTCCAGCAGGGTACTCAACAGGAGAGTGCTGTCACTCTCATCTCCTGGCCCAGCTCCTTCTGGTACCAACCTGGAGATATGTGCCCAAATGGCCATGGATTCTTCTTTTAATTATCTCCTGCCCTTCCAGTCTGACCCAGCACACTTTTTAAAGGCTGTTCTAGAAATGACAAGTAACAAATTACTCATGGCAATTATAACCAAAAGCTGATATATTTTGGAAAGAACATGATATCATGAAATTAGGTTTTAGAGAAGTAATGAATGTTGCAAAGTTTTGTGACAACTGTGTGAAATATGTTAGGATGATAGAGGATGTGGTTAAGGAGTTAATCAAAGATTTTACATGCTCGTAACGGAGGTTGTTCTCAGCTATCACGGAGTACAGCCACTGGCATAGTGACAGACAAAGGCAGGGATGGATTGAGTGAAGTTTCTCCATGAAATTGAGTGAATTTTCACCATGTTGGAAGGTTTTTTTATGAACTTGACTCATTAAAGAGAGGTATCAGGTGAGGGTTTTCCTATGCACACCCACAAACATTTAGCAGGGTTAGTTCTACAGTTCTTAGGAATCAGCTGAAAAAATTTTTTTCAGTCCAAGAGGATCAAAATGAAAAGAAACAATGTTGCAATATTTGGTAGGTTGAATCATTTAATTAAAAAGAAATTCTAAACTAAAATGTCTCTTCTTCACTCTGCCCAGATATTAGCACTGGGCTACTTACTCTTCTTGAATCTGTTAATCTCCATTTGCTTCTTCATAAAAAAATTGAAAATAAAAGTACTTAATAACTTTTATTTAATCTCTGAGGCAATTTTGCCAAACAATCTGAGCTTTTTGTTTGAAATTACTCTGGCACAGTGTTCATAGGTGGAAGTGCCCCTGTTTGCTATAAGCTGTACATTTGAAGGGAAAGTGGTTCACCCAGAAAGCCAAGGGCAGACCTTGAACCCGAGGCTCTCAAAATTTGCTCGGTGCCTTGGCACATTGCCTCTCACCAGTCTCCTCTATTTGCTTTTCACAGGGTGAAAGCTCTGTCCTTTGTGTCCATGGGCACAGCTCTGCTTTGGCTTTGACAGGACTGCGCAGTCCTGCCAGCCTGCACTCCTTGGGTAGGGGTGAAAGGGAACAAGAGAACACATATAGTAAGGTCAATCTCTTCAAACACGAGACTTAAAAGGGAAGTTTCTGTTCACAAAGCAGAAATCTACTGGCAATAATGTCACAGAAAAGGTGAGAAATTCTATTTTCTTGCCCTCTTTCTTCTTCGATGGTCATAGTCAAGCAAAGATTTAGAGTAGTCACAAGGTTGTACTTACTTTCTTTTGATGGGTATAAATTACAGTGAAAGAGAACTGATCATTCCTGTGTTCTCATACCTTTTTTTTTTTTTTTTCCAAGAAGAGTCTCCTAGAGTAAAATGAAATTAAGTGTGTGTATTTTGTACACTTTGATATCCTCCATGCTAACATTACCTCCTTCAGGTAATAGACAAGTGAAGTACCTGCACATTTCAGAGGCAAAACTCTGACAATAGTAGATTCAATTTTAATGGCAATAGTCTTTTTGTATAGACAAAAAGAGGAACTGACACATCATGATTATCTTGCTATTGCTGCTAGAAAATGCATCAGGTGAGGGAACCTGGAACTCCTGGTTGGCATTCACATGCTGACTGTCCCTGTTATGCCAGCCTACGGGCCCACATATCACACTTCAAAGGCAGGGGCTTTCTCATCTGTTTGCACCTTCCTGTACCAAGTCATCCCCTTTCCACACCACATCACCCTCCTGACGGGTGCCTGGGGCACTCTCATAGCTTTATCAATTTCTAGTACATCCTTCCTTCTTAGCTTTTCACTATTTCATGACAACTGTTAAGTGTAAAAGTAAAACCTACCTCTTGGCCCGGCTCTGTGAACCTACAATGTGTTTTCCTATTGGCTCAAGGGAGACTTTTTTTTGTCTCAAGTAGAGGTTTGGGCCATTTGCAATGTACAGCTGAGGCAGGTGGCAATGCCAGGTGGTTTTACTTTTCTTTTAGCCCAAACACTTGCCTTGTCAGCATGGCATTTTACAGATTTGCTTCTAATATCTATATGGACTTTTTAAATACAATTTGTGGTATAAAGAAGAAACACTTTTTCTAAGTATTCAGTTTGGAAACAGCTCTGCTTGAACACAGTTGTAAAAATGAGTCTTCAGATGATATGGGTATAGAAAAGCAGGAAAATAACTTTTTGGAGTCAACACCATTAAGTTTTCTCAGTCAAAAAAAACCATCTTAAAACAATATTGCAGTTTTGTTTAAAAGACTCCTAATAAAATAAGTAGATTTCTAGACAGAACCTTCTGCTAAAGTTTTAAAACATAAAGAAATCTGGGTATTTTGATTAAATAAATCTAAGTGTTTAAATTTTTATTAGTTAATTTTGTGGTGAAAAATTGTATCTAATAAATTTATCTAGTTTTTTTTCATGGGCTTAATGCTTGGATTATATTTTAAAATATCTAACTTTTTTTGAAATAAATCTATATGACGATTTTCCTTTCAGGACAAAGCTAAAAACAGCACCAAGAGTCTTTGCAAAGGCATTGTAAAGAAATTACAATCAATCATAATAATACAAAATTTAAAGATATTTAAAAGTGTAAAAAGGCTATGTAGCTCTTTATCGCAGAACAAGCATTTTGTTTAATCTAAAACATTTTATCTATCCAGTCAATAACTGTGAACTTAGTTACTTAAAAGTGTAGTAACAACAATGGCTATATCTTAAAAGGTATTTTTCAGTCATTGACATAAAATACTTTAAAAAGAATGTAAGCACGAATTTCTGGCAAGAATAATGATAAAACGTTACTGATTGAGGACATTTTTGCCAGGCAAGGAATATGATTTGACATAATGACAAAGAAACACCAGGCAAGGTGGGCAGGTCCATACTGCCAAAAAGGTAGTGCATGAGAAGAACATTGTCTATCTCCACTAACAAAATCCCTGTTGAAAACCTGATGTGTATTTGACATTTGGGACTGTTTCAGTGAAAAGCAGGAGTGGTTTAGGTGTTAGAGAAGTGAATAAATTTGAAAGAGCTTATCTCCTCAGAGAACCCCTACATATTAGTTTCTTTTTCAGTGTATATACTGACTTGGCATGCAGGGACCAATACAAAAGCTTTGCATTTTTACTTGCTTAATGTAATAGTAAAACATGTTTTTAAGGTCACTCTTATGTGATCATTCTCAAAGTTAGGGAAATGATCAGGAAAATGCCTTCTTTCATTGAAATATCTAGAACATTGGACTCTATTGTATCTGAAATATCTATTAACATTGTGCCAAATCTAAGAATGTGGTTTTAAGCCATTCAAAGATATGAGGTTCCTGAACCTTTCTCCAGTATAATATTTTTAAATTAGGAGAAAGTGTGTTTTTCATCATCCATGGTAACTGTAATAACACCATTTGAAACTCTGCTCAAAAACATACATTTTTACCTCTGCAAGGAAAGTTGTCTTAAATGAATCAAAGTAAAATAATTATACAGGTAGTCTTTTAAAAATAAAATAAAACATATTTTTATCATTCTAAACCAAATGTTTGACATATTGCATTCAAATGACTGTATCATTCTAAGACACAAGTTTAAAACTGATCAACCCAAAACTCCATTGCTATGCATGCTGCACATTGTTTTTATTTGTTTTGTAATAAGTGTTTAAGAACTACTCAGTTAGCTCCTAGTAGGTTGCTATCTGAGACAACCAAACTTTGAAGAAATTATGTATCTAAACTATATAATCTCAAAAAAAAAAAAAAGGCTGTTATTTTCATCTGTCATTGAATGAAATGAATAGGGAATGTTTCTCTAATATCATGACTTGGGGAGTATTTTTATTTCATTGAATTTTTAAACTAATTTTATTCTACAGTGTGTCTGAAACTTGATGTGCATTTGCATGATTGTTGTGCTAGAGGATCTTATGGTGTTGCAGGAAGTGTTATTTACTTCAAATATAGTGTTTTTTTTCTCTTTAAGAGTGACTTAGACACTGAATGTTTCCATATCTGACATGTATGCACTGGAGTTTGTAATGTATCCAGAGTTCTCAGGCACTTTGGAGTAGAAGCCCCAGAAGTCAGCTTGTTTAACAGGATACTGTGCTTGAACCAAACAACCTGAGCTATCAATTTTCTAAATTCAGGCTCAGGTGGCTCAATGACTCAAGATTCCAGAATCACATTCCAGGACCCATCTTTGCAGCTTGACTTTTGCAAGCAGAAAAGTCAGCGCAGCTAAGCCCCGAACTTCGGCCAGGTGAGCAAAGTGTCCAGGGAGACTTGAGCACAGACACTACAGTTGTAACCATGGCTGGATACCTCAGCCTTCACTCTTTGGTTAGAGAAAGAGGATACCTGTTTTGGTCTTTTGTCTTGAAAATCCCTGCATGGTAAAAGATGACATTGATTTGGGTGAGAATTGCTATCCTATTCTGCTAAGTTAGAAAAGTGGAGGTTACTGTCTGCTTGTCAAGGGACATACACTGTCCAAGATTAGCTCCACGCAGAACAGACTACTTTCTCTTGCTCCTGGATTTCTTCTGGTACTCTGCGTCCCTAAAATAGAGACGTCATTTTAGCTTATAAGGTGTCTGAAGTGATGCTGAAGCCCACCAAACTCTTGTTTCTGGAGCAGGAACTTGAGGCTTTGTGTTGCATGCCTTTAAATATGGTATGAAGGGGTTGGAGGATACAAATCTTTCTGGTGATATGTTGCAGGACTTTAGGAAACCAAACCTAATTCAGTCTTGGGAACACTGTCATTTGGAATCCATCCTTGGAGAGAGTTAACTTGGAGAGGGATAGTTAATGTCACCCAGCAGGAGAATTGGAGAATAAGCTAATATTGAGTTTAGACAAGCATATATCTGGTACAAAAATTCTCCCCAGACTTCTCTTACTTTGCAGAACAAAAGCTTTCTGGAGTCATTTAAAAGAATAGCTTCACCCTAATTATCCATGACAGCCTATGAAGTGCACAGCACTCTGGGGTCACACTTGCACTGAAAAGTGATACTCAGGGTAAAATCCTCTAACCCCTTTCTCCTCCCTAGAAAAAAGAAAGGTCAACACCTACATGCTGTTTATATTCCAGTCATATTTCACTCTGACTTGAATGCAAGTGAGATACAGACCTTGTGTTTCAAGGGCAATTTTTCAGCCCAATAATTAAATTAAATTCGAGGGTACGAGCTGTATCATACAGTTGAAAAATTGTGAGACTTGTTAAGGAACTATTCAACACCTGTCAGGCACAGCATGAGCTCTTAATATGATCGTCTCCTCTTCATCTGCAGCACTAATCACTGATCCTGAAGTGATGGTTTTTATGCTGCTTGCTGCTGAAGTCAGAGCTATGACTCCTCACCAGTAGCACAGCTCCTGAGAGTTAACTGCCGTGTCTCAAGGAAAACCTCTGCTGCAGTGTTGCATGTCATAGCTTTAACAGTGGTTAATGGTTTTGCTATTACTTATTTTATTTTGGGATGACAATGATAGATCTTTGTTTTAAATATAGATGTACTCACTCCAGTAAGCTGAAATATAATGTCTAAACCACTTGGAAGTGTCTCTTTCAACATATATGTAAGGACAAAAGACTTCTGCCTTGAAAAGGAACAAATTTTAGTGAGTAAAGAGAAACAAAGGGCAAAACACATGTAATCAGTTCTAGAAATGAAAAGTTATTCTGACACCATACAAGACAAATATTTTTCTCTCCTTCTCCATAAATTATCATTAATTATCTCTTAAAACAAGTCTTTCTGGACTTAAAATTAAGTCCAGAAAGTGATTCTGGACTTTGAACAATGGCACATTAAGTCTTGATCCTTCCTTGACCAAGCTATGTACAAGTCCATCTCCATGTTGTCATCCACATGTGCCTTTCGCACCATCGCCCTCTCTCTTAGGCTTGAGAGTGGCATTCAGTGGAAATGGGTTTGAATGAAGGCTGCTTCTGCAGAGACCTTTCAGCAAGTGTCCTCCCTGCTCACCTACCCATCTTACTAAGGTCAACCCATGCATATCTCCATGGAGTTGAAACCTCTTTCACAGAAAACTCCACATGCCACCTTTGTGCCTCGAGGGATGTAGTGCAGTAGTGGCTGGGTGCAGTGCAGACATGCTTGGCAGTAAGTGTAAGGCCAAAGTCTCCTTTCTGCCTTTGCACTGCTAATTGATACAAATGGGGAGAAAGAGGCTGCTTTATAAAACACATTTTTATTAAAATCTCTGAGGGGAAGAATTGCCATCAGCAAGAACAGATACAAAATAGTGGGTGCTAAATGTACAGCATAATTGACTTCAGCTAAAATGGGGCTTTGAAAGATTATAGTTGATATATTTTTCATGTATAAAAAATGGCTTACATTTTATGAATAAATAAAATAGAAGGGATTGAAGCTTTTTTCTTTTTTCTTTTTTTTTTTTTTAATTAATAAAAAGAGTTCACAGCACAAAATGTCTTTGAGAACAGTAAGTAACTACATGAAAAAAGACCATGATTTAAGAAGATGATTTCTTGTAAGGATATACTAAATTATACACTAAATGACATGTTGCTATACTTGATAGTAAAATTTAGGGCCAGGTTTCATCTAGGATTAAGATGCTCCAATAAGATAGGCTCAGAAAGTGAAGATAGTGGAAACCACTGTGAGTCTCTTTCTTAGAGCATGCCGCTGTCACTAGCCTTGCTGATAGTGCAGAGAGAGATAGGGAGGTCCTGACCCATCTCCCTGCTCTCCAGTCTGGCCAGGCATAGGCTCACTCTGGTCCAAATGCTTCAAACTTGAGGCGAGGTCCTGCAGAGCACAGGCTTCAGTCATCTGAGCAACTGGATTTAAGTCCAAGCATTTATAATGCAGAAACAAAGTAAGTTCCTGTTCATCTTCTGACATCTGTGCAGACAGGCCCACAGTGTCTCAGCATTCTCTTTCTCATGTAGAGTAAATTCCCTTGGATGTCTGTTCTCACTCCAGGGTGAGTGCACTGCAGATCAGCTTCTGTTTCTCTGTATTCTGGAGCTGCTGTAAGAAAAACATGTGACAGGTTCTTCAGATTGTAATTTCCCGCATGGCACAATTACCCATGTTATTTGGGGTCTTTGAACTCTAAAAGAAGAAGCACCTAAAGATTACACAAGTGTCCACCATGCAAATAACAGCAGGTCCCTTAAGACATCAGAATGGCATAGGTTCTTTAGGTGATGATATAAGTAGCTACAAATTTAATTCCAATAACAAAAAGAAAGGGTGATAAGAATTACTGTAAAACCTAGACCTTTAATCTTTTTAATTGATTAATTTTGTGCTTTGTTATTTTTTCTCCAGAAAATGAAAAAAAAAAAATTGTTAGCACCGTTTAAAACAAAATAATACTTCTAATGTTTTCAGTGCACATAATACTGAGATTTTGTGGTTTGCAATTAATTTGATATTTAGAACTTTATTAAAGGTCAAATCCAAGTTACCTGTGCTATATTGGCAAATGTGTCCAGTAACCCTTGTTAGAAATTTTTCAGTTAAATAAATTTTAATTCAAAACTTCTACTGGAAAAGATTCAGTATGTAATTCCAGTTAAATGAAAGCGAAAACAAGTGAACAAGATGTATAGAAAACACCCAAGGGGTAAGTAGTCATGGTGCCCTTCAGGACAAAGGAAACACTAGTTCATGTCCTTCCTGTATACTCCTGAGATAATTTTTCCATAATATTGCCATAATAATTTCTAAACATTTTTATATAGTATTTTTAAAAGTATTTTAAACATCATCCTTGTGTAGGACAGGGACAATATCTACTCTGCAGTCTCTGTAGCCTGACAATCTGAAAAGCAGTAGTATAATCACAGAGCCCACATGCAGAACTGAACACCTTTCCTTTTACTGAATAAGAGTAACCATCAGGCTTACATAACAAATCTGGGGGGATTAGATTTGTGTCATAACTTCATTCCTTTCAAGAGCTGCCTTTATGCATCAGGCAAACAATAACACTGTAGCTACTGGTAGCTAATAGTCTTTTGAATTGTATAATTTCAGACAGAGATACATAGCAGCAACAAAGCAAATTACGGTAGCAAAAGAGTGGTAAAGTGGTTAATCTTTCTTTATCCACTGTGCTCTCAGAAAGTTTTATGCGGGAAAGATAACTTGTTTTATTGTTTTTTTCCAAATGAGCCATGATATAAATACCCAGCTATCTCCAGCGTTGCATACTTAATTCAGTGTAAAATCCTTCTCCAGCAAGCAGGAGCTCAGTATTTACCTAAAAAGAATAGCAGATATGAAACAAAACTGTGTCTGATTATTTGAAATAATGTTTACCAGAATGACCAGAACTTATATGACTGTGACATCAAGAAAAGGAACAATCAATGGGAATACTTATTTTCACACTCTTCAGTGGTTTGAAAAAGCACATTTACCTACGAGAAGCAGATCTTGCCATACCAACTGATGCTTTTTTTTTTCCCCCAGTTCAGGTCATTCCTTGAGATAAATTACTTCAAGCTGTCTGCAAACACCTCTGAGAATGATCAGAGAGTGTCTATGGCTACTTCAAATGCAGCAAAAAAGGGCAAAAGCAGCCCACAACTGTGAATCAGGGAGCACTGCTCTGAGGACTTGCCTGAGATGTAAATAATTTGGGCAACAGATATTCTAGAGACCTCATCCTCTCTAGTTACTTCTGCCAAGAGGCCACGTTCTTAAAAATTCAAACCCACTATTCATTTGTCTTGATTCAGTCATATCAAGTAGAAAACAAATCTGAGAAGCCAAGTAGGAGAAATTTTTAAAGCCTACGTACCTTTCAGTGAAATGATGCAGGATGAAGTATCTCGTCACCTGGTGCTGTTGACAAATGCACTGAGGAAACTGCCTGTATTCCCTGAGCTGGATGACAGCATGGATGTTTGCCAGAAACAGAAATTACAGAAAATACAGAAGTGGGTATAGCCTATTACAGTCCCCCACCTTTCTACAGGCAAGTGGAAACTACATCTAAACCATTCCTAATGGAGAAATGTCTATCCAATTCAAATACAGCGGGTTCTTCCTTTGATGCCCTTTCATCAGGCTGGATGCCTATCCTGGCCACCGTGTCCCAAGCCCTGCTAAGCACACATCCACCAGCAGCTGAGGCGGCAAACTGTAAGCTTTTTCTGTGCCTGAGGACAGGGAGAAGGAAAGGGCCAGCCTGAAAGGCTTTTCTTCTCAGCACCGAAGGAACAAGCACAGATGGAGGGGCAAGATCAACTCCTGCCACGCGGGCAGTCTCCCCAGCAGCAACAGCAGCAATGGCAGCAATCCCTTTGCAGCCCCCTCCTGCTTCCTTCATCTCAACTTTTTCTCTTCCCACAGTCATAGTACGAGACTGTGACTGGTATTGGAATTGTGTCACCTTCAAACACTGCCAGGCTCTAGGGACTGGGTGGGCTCTTGGAGGTCTAATGTAGCACTCCTATATCTTCAACAGAACCACAAACATCCCTGAGGTCCTACAGCCTCAGGAAACCTCCACAAAGCTGCTTCACCCTAGTTTGTCATTTGCAGCCCTCCAGTGACATCCTTCCCCACTGCAAGCTTCAACATGTGAGATTTAGCCCAGAACTTTTGTCCACCTCAGAATGTCCCATGCCGCACATACCTCCCCCCAGCACTCCTTCCTGCTTCCTGAACACCAGCAGCTTCTCCTCTGCCTGATCCTTACACAACAAGTTCTTTTGTCCAGCAGGGTCTCCCTGCACTGGGGCTTCGCTCTGAGCATGGCACATTGATTTCCCTATCAGACTTGTACAAAAAGCCCATTAACAGAGACATATGTCTGCACTTCCGTAACACCTTATCTAACAGAAACAATCTTTCCTCTTAATAAATTGCACATGGCACAGCCATTAGTTGTGAAGGCTTTGCAGCACCACTATTTGCTTTTAGAATGCGTTAACACTTTCTTCTACACTTTCAGTGTTTGTCCCTCCATCCACTCTCCCTTGTGTTTGAGCTTTGGCTGAGAGCAGGAAACAGTTCAAATAATTATTCATCTATTTGGACAATAATGGATAGCCTGTCTATAGTTACAACTGAAATCAGCCTGTCTTATTTTACACTTCTACAATTTCCATTCCACAAAATTAGTTTAACATGGAATTTTAATCCAATATTACCTCCAGATTCAGAGAGAAATAATTAAGCTGTCTGTAAGCTAAATTTAAATAGCACAAAGGAAAAGACAGTAAAAACTGGTTCGTGGTTTGCATGTTGAAGTAACATTCTTTTGTCTACCTCAAGCTTCTTAAAAATTCATGCTTAAGGTATACTTGACAGTAGTTTTATAATTACAAAGCTATTAAGCTCTCATAGGGAAAAAGTGAAAATGCTTTTTTCCCTAATTAGTTGATCATAAATTTTTCAAGGAAATAGTCGTCTTCTAGAAAATGATGATTTGAAGAGGCAAAATCATCAACAGTAATATGCTCATTATAATATATTTTTCTTACAAAAAGCAGTACTTCTCCCCAGTTAATTAAGTCTGTCCTTTGGTAGCAAGTTAACTTCACTGCCTGGATAACTCATATCCTACTTCCCACCACTGCCTTTATAGATGATACACAGTGAGATGCCATGAAATCAAGCAGTTAGAAATGCTCATCACCTCACCGGTTCCATTCTGAAAAGCTGAGAGAAACTTCTGAACCATGATCTCTAAATGAATTTTCTGTATCCAAAGGGAAATACATATGTTTATAAAAGAATATTTAACTATTTGGAGGAATTCTTCTGAGACAGATCTCTGAGTGATCCAGCTAATGCAATATAATTGTCGTTTAGACTTTTAATTCATTTTTCCAAAGACCATATAGATCCAGTGAATACTAACTCTCTATTACAGACATGCAAAGGCCAAACCAAGGACACATCTATAATTATTATAGTTCTTCACTGCAAAGGAGGTACTCATACCTGGTCCCATGAGTGTACTTTTGTGTTACAGAAAACAAAGATTCACAAGCAGACAGTTAAAGCAGCTTATTGGTTAATAGCAAAGTGATCATTTGCTGTATTTTCTTCAATAAACACAAACCCTCCCTTCGGCTCACAGAACTCATCTTAGAGATATAAAACCACTTTTCTCCAGATGTTTTATAATTTAACATGACATGCATGTATTCCAGGTGGGTTTTCAACATCAATGAAAAAAAGAAAGGCTTTTCAAAGGGATCAAGTTGTTTGTATTCAATGTACAGAGCAAACAAAATCCTTTCCACACTCATTCTGTCATATACCTCTATACTATCATGCACCAACGGTAACTAAATTTCCTGTCACAAAGACTTTCTACCTACTTTTGCAAGCTATTATGAGAACAGTAACTTAAAATTAGAATTTGATATTTGATACCAATCTGGCAAAAGGTGTCTCCATCTTTTTCAAGCTCAAAGCAAAATCCTTTCTGCAATGCCCGAGAGCTCTGAAAGCAGAGTCTGCATATCACATTATCTAAACTGACTTAGGAATCTTGTTAGCAATAGCTTGATTGGTTCTTGAATACCTGAAGTACAACAGTAGCTATTTTTCTCCCTGATCCATAAAACAGAAATGCGACAAGGAGGAAGATAAAAGAGCAAAATACAAAATATCAGTGAATGTCTGGTGAGAATGTCTGGTGAGAAATGTTTCTACTGTTAAGCAGAGTGAGAAACTAGCAACTGCGAGCTGAAAACAGATGTTATAAGATCATCTTCTTCTAAATCCCACAGTGAAGAGAGGACTTTTTCTACCATTATCCAACTTCTCAGGAGTCCAAGTTGATCTATATTGTATCCCCACATTCCTGAAAAAAAAAAAAAAAAACAAACAAGAGAGAGGCCCCATTTTCTTTGCCAAGCAGTACTCAGAAAGGACCTGTTTCCAAAAAGAAAGTGTTTCACTGAAGAGGTCCATCGTTCCTCCATCCTAATTCTGTGTTTTCCATTGCCACTCAGTCTCTGTGCCTGGAGAGTGTCAGTAAAACTAAAAACTAAAAAAAAATCATACACTTCTTTTAAAAACACTATTCAGTTAATGTCAGACTCAGAGGACATTCTTGGGCAACTGATCTGCAGGTAAAGTTGCCCTTTTACTGTACCACATTTCTCCACCACCGCGCCTCTGGGCTCAGGGCCAGAGATGGATGGGGCTGCAGTCTTTGATTTTTACATCAGGGCAGTGTAGAGGGAGACACAAGTGAATAATGACACAGCACAGGAAAACGAGAGAAAGCAGCCTTCAAAGCACCCTCTGCCCTTTAAGCAGCTATCTTAAGACAGTAGGTTGTTAAGAGTTGTTAAGACAATTCCCAGTGAAATCAAGGGAGTGTGAGGGGCACTCCCCAATAGGGTACCCCACATATGATCTGCCCTTTTTGAACTGCTGCAATTTCCTCAACAGCACTATGCATGTGCTTTCAGTGTGGTTCAGAGCCGGGTGAAGCAAATCCTCTGTGTTTACTCATCCTATGTGGTTTAGTTCTCAGAGAGGTTTTAGTGTATGTGAATTGGGTTCACTTTGGAAACTCAGTCCAACAGCACTCCTCAAAGATTTTTGCTGGAACATCACTCCAGCTCCCACTTTGTCTACATTTAGTCTTCCTAAGCAGCATCCTCCATCCCTCCTTGCAAAGGCCACAGAGGCATCTCCAGTCACTGAGGTCTCTTCTCATGTGGGAAGGACACATTCTGTGGGAATGGTAGTTTTTTTGCTTTGAAGGTGGGATCATCCTCTACCCACTGTACTATGTAGGAGAGTGGGAGTCTGTGGAATTAGCGAGAAATCAGACACAGTACAAGGACCAATGTGATCTAGACTAATGCCAATTTATTGCTTACAAAGCTTGTTGTTTTATACATTTAGAGCATCAGTATCATACATACATCAAGAGCTTATTGACTATCATCTACTGTACACGTGTTTTACTTTATTCTATTATTGGCTAAAGTTACTTGTTCACACAAACTGCTGTTCCTCCTCCTGCAAGGTTCTTTTGTCACATAGGTATCTCTTTGTTTATTTTTGCAAGTTCAGACATATTTCCCAACTACAGTTTTCTCTCTTGCATCTTTTTATAACTAACATTCAAGGTTTTACTGCAATTCTGCATTGTCTTAAAAGCTCAGAATATCTGGATTACTCACTCTTACAATATGCTTTTGTTCTTCGAAGTATCCTACAGCAATCACTTCAGCAGGTGAAGATGTGGTTTGCAGATATGTCACAGGTTGGTATTGATGGTCCGTCATGAGGCTGGAAGAGAACAGAGGTTTTAACAGTGTTTCAGCTGGGATAGATGGGTGTTTTCTCCCAAAGGATGAAAAGACGTATAAAATGGATGGGACTCACAAGAGGGTACAAAACAAGTCACAAAGCAAGAGACTCATTCCCTTCTTCCAGAGCCTGAACAGCTTTTCACTCCCTCTGTCTTACTACTCCTTGACAGGTTTCCCATTGCCAGTGTCTTCTTCTGATTCCTCCATGCAGAATTCCAAGCAAGTGCTCTTCTGTGTCACACACATGGGCTCACTTAAGCAGCCCCTGGCAGTTACATTCATTGATTAGATTCATTTTCATGAGGCCTGGGAAGCCAAGTCCATGACAGAGCATAAAGGTGAGGGTTTACAAGTGGAAAGAGTAGGTAATGAAGGATTCCCCAGAAAAGATGGAAAATACTTGGGAATATAATTCAGCCCTCTCACATCTTCATGTGAGAAAACCTAGGGATGAGCATTTAAAAGTTGCAAAGAGATGCCTTCATGTCCAAGTGAAAATGTGAGGTGTGAAGACAGGTTGAGAAAATTCTGCAACTATGACATAGAAATTGCCACTGCCTAGGGGAAAATAACTACATATTTGATAAAATTATGCCAGGTTCTTTCATTTTCCTTAGAAAGTATTTTACTCTGTGAAAGATGTGAGAGTTACAGGAAAATTAGATTAGATGAGTAAATTCAAGGTCATGAAAAGATGTCTTCTTCAATGAAGAAGCAAAAAGAGAGTTTTCATAGTTATGACGAGATTAAAATCAAGAGAACCTGGAGATTCCTTTTCTTGGAGAATATTAAGAGAAGAAAAACAGTTCTGCAGGAAAACGTTTGGCAGTACTATGTCAGTATTGTTAATATTTCAGATTATATAAATAATTTATTATGTAAATAGCTATTTAACTAAATGACAAGTCATTATGATTTATTATGAATACTGTATGTGTAACCATAGATGCACTGCCAGTTTGACTCTGATAGAATAATCAAGGCCTGAATTAATAAATGATGATGACAGATATTGTTAACAGACATGTCTTCCATTTTGGAGGCTGGCTTTTGCCAATTTGGCCTTAAATGAAAGAGAAATCATTTTCAATCTACATATCCGTTCTATTTTGTTAGCAGATTGTCTACTTTTGTTTGCAGATCTGCATGAGTTCCTGATGACAGCTGACTCACACACACTGTAAACCAAGAAATAGCAAGTAAAATGCTGTTTGGCAGCAAACTAACTAAAACATATAACCATATAAATATTGACACTTGACTTTTGTCATATGAACAGCAGCTTATTTTTTGTGTCTTTTTTCTTTTCTTTTCTCTTTTTTTTTTTTTTAATGATGCATCTAAAATGCTTATGATCTTGCTGGTGAACACTATTTTGTCTTCCATGGAGATGTGTTCAACACTCTGGATTTCAAAAGCATCATGGAAGTAATACAGACAGTTTTTGTCAAAGTTGTTAAAAGTGAAGTAGTACCAAGTAGTCCCTGGCTCTGTGTACAACAGTGATGCTGTTTGGCTTCTGCGGGCTCTATTAGAGGCCAAGGGATGCTGCTGTGGGCAGGAGCATAAGATAGACACTGTGGCATTTGCTGAAAGATGAAGAGAGCTGGAGGTGCCCTTGCAGTGGGGTGTCTTGGTACTGGCAAAGGAGATGCCAGCTCATTACACAGAGGTGTGATTTCCATCAGGTGCTGTACCAGATTATCAGAGCCTTCACAAAGCTGCTCCAGCTTTCCTTTGCTTTCACCTCTGCTTAGGACCCTGTGATGTGCTTTCTGGAAACACAGACCAGTGCTTGGCCTGTTTTTAAAAGCTTGATCATGCAATGAGCACACCAGCACCCAGATTACAGAAGGAATTGAAGGGTGCCCTCAGCTGCTTGGTGCAGGCACCAAAACAATGAGATTCTCTAACAAATGATCCAGTATTGCTTCAGAGATGGAAAAGATATACAGAAAGAATAAATATCGCTAACCTGGTGCCTCCTAGTTCAATAGTATCTGCTACTTAATTGCAGCTAGTGTATGTAAAGACGAGTTTCCAAAGCACTGAGGAGAATAAAGACCAATCACTTTTCTCATCCACACGAGGAAGGAAAGTTACCTTATGCCTCGTGTTATTTGTAAGAGAAAATCTGTCCTTAAATATCTAATATGAGCATTATGCTTTTGCAGATTGTACATAGTTATTTTTATAACATTCTTATACAGAAATTATTATTAAAGGGAGCATTACACAGTAGGAGAAGCTTCACAGTTGGTTAAACACAAAGGTTTTCTGAACTCTATTTTCAGTTCAGGAGCACAGAAAATGGACATGCCGGTGTTAACAGAGGAGACAAGCCTCTTACTATGCCTAAGAAATTATTTCTCACTTTGAAATGCTATAGGAAAATTATTTTAACTAAACTGAATTTTAGATGGGAGTTAGATTCAGTGGCATGGAAAATTAGTTAATTTATTTTAGTTCTACCAGATCATTCACTTTGGTGTTATAATGTTTTCTTCTGACATTTCAAAGAAATTGAAATTTCTTTCAATTTTAACGTGAAGACTTTTAATAAGATTTAATACAATAAAACCAAAGTAATCTTTGTGAATTGTCAAAGAGTTAACTTTTCCTTGGGTTTGATTTGATTAGAGTTGAAATTTTACTAGACAACCAACCAATCAACCAATCAATCAACTAAAGAAACTGATTAGCTTCACGTGTTTAACTCGGGATAGGAGCAGCAAAACTATTTTATATGTAGCTCAGTGGCATAGTAAAGGATAAATGCTAATGATGTAGTAAAATTTGCTGTCTTCTCACATGCTTCATACAAACTTGTTGACTTTTTTCTTTTCTGCTGCATCACTGACATATCTCACCACTGCATAAATTATATGGTATCATGCTCCACTAAAAAATGCACAACAACTAGACATCCCATGGATCTTTTTCCAAATTTTTTTTTTCCTGTAAAATATCATCTGTGGATGTAGTTGTGCAACAGCAATTGACAAAATGATGTCATATTAAGTTAGTGTTGGGTCTAAGTCCTTCAATTCTGTATTAGGATAATTGTCACAAAAACATAGAGACTTTGAAGAGCTACTAATAAAGATGTGTTACTGTTCTGAGGCAGGACTACTGTTCTTTCATTTCCTAAGAGAAGTCCATATCGACTCTTCTGACTACACGGATGTTAGTAACTAGAACTTCAGTGATGATAGCTCAAATGGCTTTACTGGGAGTGGAAGTCAAATAATGAAAATAACCTACAGAAAAAACTGTATCCTACATTTCCCTAACAACTGTAGATTCTAGGCTACTATATTTTTAATGTAAAAAAACCCCAACTTTTAAGTACAGTCTTGACTTTCAAAACACTAAAAAAATATGCTATGTATGCTCTGATAGATTTTGCTCTTAGTTTATGTAAGGTTGTTTATATAGAAGGACTTTGTTGAAGTTTAAAAATCTCAGGCAGTCCTAAAATATCTGATGAGGATATTGATCTTTTCTGGTTAATACTGACCCACAGAGATCCGATCACATTTCGGAGCTCCGTTTTAGTATGCTGTGCTTCGGGACTCCTACAAGAAACCCAGTAACAGTAAATGTCCTTGAGGAAGAATACTGACATGTCTCAAAGAGGTGCTATTTTTCATCCTATGGCTTGTTATGCTTGAAGATAAGAAACCACAGCATCCCCTTGTAAGTCAGCACTGTTTTGCCTTGACTGCAAGCAAGCAGACTAGCAGGAGGTCTACAACACAAAGTTGTCACAACTGCACAAGCTCTTCAGTCTCTGTCATCCTCAGGCATCACAGAGCCTGGGTCAGCCAGCAACAGAAACAGAAGTAATAATAGGTTAGAAATTATAATTCCTAATACATGGTCAAGCTCTCTAGAGTTTGGCTCTTTTGAAAATGCTACTTTTTCTGAGATGCATTTATTTTTTTTGGAGCATATCTTTAAATGACAGAACAGGTTTTAATCATTGCTCCTGATATAGTTGTTTCTTCTCCAGCTCCAGAGGAAACTAAACTTTGCTGTGACTGCTTTTTTTTTTTTTTTCTGTGTAAACTATAGCACATTCATCTTTGCATGGTTTATGCGGGTATGATAAGGGATGCATATAAAAACATTGTTTTCTCTTGCCTCTAATGTCAATATGCTGTATGAGGGAGGAAGCTGGGAGGAAATTGAAGTTTTCCTCTGAAAGATCATAAATCTAAATCTGTTATTCATTAATGAACTCCATGTATCTCTTAATTGCCAGTAGATTTGCTGTGTAGAAAAGGAACAGGGTAGAGAGTCAGGAAGACACACAGGCAGCAGGCAACCACAGATGTGACTAGTGCCTTCCCTACTGCAGCTTGCTAAGGTGTTTGATAAATATAATGGAAAAGTATAAAAATTTTGATGGAATCAAGCCTACTTGACATGCATTTGTCATTAAATTGGTATTGAAACCAGATGTATTTTATACTTAGGAGAGGTCATCAGAGGAAAAGAACCCTCTGCCTTTTAAGATCAGTTTGGTAATGAAGTTTCCACCTTACTGCTGTATCAGCTGCTGGATTTATGAGGGCTGGTGCTTAGCCTGTGGTTCTTTTTGTGGAAACTGCCAAAAAAATCCCCCCCAAAACATCAGAAAGGCAAAGCAGTTTTGCACAGGCTCACACATCTCAGTCAAAAACAAAACAAAACAAAACAAAACAAAACAAAAAACAAACAAACAAAAAAACACACACAAAAAAACAACCACAAAAAAAAACATAAAAAACCCCAAAACAAAACAAAAACAAAAACAAAAAAAAACCCACAAAACAAAAAACAAACAACAAATCCGAAAACCAATCCAAAACAAACTAAAACAAAAATCACAAACCAAAACAAACAAAAACCCTACCGACAAACAAACAAATAAACAAACAAAAAACCCGAACACACAAACCCACAACAACAGAGAGTTTGAGGCCATAAGTAGCTATTTAAATAAGCAGTACAATGTACACAACTGCAGAAGCCGAGTATGTCCCATCATGGGGAATTACAGCTTTGGCTCCTGTGACAATCCTACAATCATCTAAGTTGGAAACGACCTTTAAAATCATCGAATCCAACAGTAATCTATTTTGACTGGCTAACATGTGATAGGATGATCTTACCTGGGATGTAGGTGAAGAAACTACAGTTTTTGCATTTTGATGAGTTACTAAAATAGCATGGACAGAAACAAACAAACAGGAGGTGAACTCCAGAATGACAGAAAGTAACAGGGGGTTTTGTTTGAATTACCATTTGAATCTAACAGAGATGTTACTGGCAAGACAGTGGAAAAACAGACTTTTCAAAAATGTCTTATCACATCCAAAGAGTATAGGCTAGAACAACTAAAATTTCTAACCTGAACAAATATGGTCTGTTCTCAAAGGTAGACCAGTTAATTAGTTTTCACATCAGTACTTTTCAGCAATGACAGTGAGAACTCTGCTGTATCACACTCTTTTTCATGTCTGACAGCAGGCAAGGGAGAATTATGGGAAAACCCTGTATCTGGTATGCTTTATGATACCCAAATTGCTGCTAGGCACTGGATGATGAGGGTATGTATGAAATAGCCTTCTGCAACACATATGCTCCCTGCCTTGAGTCAGTGGGTGCTGCTCAAACTCCAACATGCATCAGCCACAGGGCAAGTAGAAAGACACAAGCAGAATTCACCTTATGCCTCTTCTTGATTAAAACCCACTCTGCTTTTGTTTTAATGAAGGCCTTAATGCTAAATCATACAAAGACTGTTTGTCTCACTAAATAGCACTTTATTTTTTTATTAATCAAGAGAGTCAAATAGAAAAAATTGAACAGTTAAACATCGTAAAGTGTCTTGCAATTGAGACAGCTTGGGGTTTATGGTTCTCTCCTGATGTGCATGGATAGGTTTCATTGGTCTGGAGTTGCCAAATGAGGAGGCTGTCATGAAATGTCAGTGTTTGGTTCCTTTCTGTTCTTCTGTCCATATTTAAAACAAATTGTACTGAGCCAATTGATAAATTAACTTGAGAAGGTGGAGCTGTAACAACAATAGATATGAGCATCTCTTCAGAATAAAGGACTAGGTACACCTTACCTGAACAAAATCTATTTAATTGCCTAGTAGCAGGACAGGACATACAGGGGTTGTAAAGCAAGTGGGCATCTTGAACATATGGTGAGCCTCATGTTCGCTTTTCCCCTGCAGCACAGGCTTAACCTGTTGTTTCTCCTTCTATCTGAACTATGGCTGAGCTTGATTTCATCCTCTTATTCCCTTTTACCATCCTGCTTGCTCTTTGTTTCTACCATCAGTCTGTAGACAGAAAGCTGAAGTAAAGTGTGGGTTTAGTGTTGATCTTTCAGCCTTTGCTTCTGCCTGTTCATTCCTCAGCTTCCAGAACTTTATATCCTTTTTACAAATGATAATTCCTTTCGATTTTTTTTCCTGTTGGTCCATGATTTAGCCTGTAAGTCTCAACCACTTACCAGTAATTCTTTTTCTGCTCCTTGGGCTCTCTTCTTAGATCTTACATTTGTTATAGGGGAGAAGAAAGAATGAAGGAGAAGAGAGAAAGAGCTGTCTTCACCAGTTTTTTCTTTTTACTCCACATACAGGTTAATTCTGTACTGATCAATGCAGGCAGTTGACTCAAATAGATTAAATCAGAAAATAAACAAAAGAAATCTATCAAGCAAGACCAAAAACTCCCCATGAGAATATATAATAGCAGAATGTGTGATTATTGGTTGCTCAGTTCTGATTTATCCCTGATTAGAAGAGTGCATCTGCATTTTAAAAGGTTTTACATGTTACCAGTCACACATCTTGCATTTAATTACCCCAGATCTTTATCAGTATTATTTCTTAATTATCTCTTTTCATGTGGTGGCAATTCTAGATCTGATCTCATTTTAAAGTTTTATTTTAAAAAAAATCTGAATTTCCATTGTTAGACAGTTAAGCTATCTAGAAGCAAACTTCCTTGCAAGAATTGCCTTCATACAGCTAAGTCTGTTGGAATTGTCCAATAAATTTTAGTTTATCCAGCTGACCTTATCAACAGGACTTTACTTGTATAACAAAGATGGTTAGGGCTGTTGTATTTAAACATTCCTAATGAAAAACTGGATAGTATAATTCATGATATATGAAAAATAACCTTGTCACTTTTATTGAAATATTCCAGTGTCCAAAGTGCTAGCTGAATCAGAGCAGAAACATGGCTTAATTTGCATAGCTTCTGTACATTGACTAGTCTTCCATATAAACTCTTCTGAATTGCAGTCAGCAAAGTAGCAGACTTAATCTCCCATAGATGATAACCAGGTGATTTGTGATGAAAGTCTTAATTCACTTGGAAGTATCTCATGCACACTGAATAATCAAATGCATAATATCTTCAGTCATGCTTGACTGAGTAATACTTTATTGCTCAGCCCCCTTAGTTCCTCATAAGATGATAAGGTCAAGTTTGCTCCACTGTGGGGTGGGAGCCAGTAATGTGCCAGAGAGTTTTCAAGCAGTTAAAAAAAAAAAAAAAAAAAAGCAGCTTCTGATTCCACTCAGTTTTAGGAGAAAACTACTGAGGGAACTCTGGCCAATATTACTGCAGATAGTGTCACAGTTTTTCAGCTGGGAAAATTGTAACACAAAAGAAACTTAAGTAACTGTAGAGAACGGAGGTGATAAACAGAGGAAAAAGAATAAAAAGGCAATTCTACTATTGTTAATCTAAGTCTACTTTATTGCTTATTCTGCTTCTCCACGCAGTTCTTTCTATATTAAAATTGACAAATTGAGGTTAAAAATTAACTTTCTGCTAAGATGAATAAGATGGGGATATTTGCCATCTCATGCTTTTTTTGTTCTATTTGAAGATTTAGGAAGACATCACAAGAAAATTTACTTTCCCCTGCTCTAAATTTATATAGCACCAAATAAAGTTGTCTACAGAGCCATATCACATCTAACCCAGAACAAATGTTTTAAGTTTTTATTTTTATTTTTTTACTTATAGGTTCTCAACACCATTTTCTAATGCACTGTACTTACTTATATGTCCTCTTGCTAATTAACATAACTGATAAACTTAGTTATTTAACATTTTTTACAGCTCTTTATTGAACTGTAAATTAAAATAAATTATTATAAATTAAATTAAAGTTGAAAAAATGAGATAGAAATCTCAGGTTATTCACCATTTTACGTTGTTGAGGACTAAGATTTGTGTTCAGATTGATTTTCAGTTAAAATGGATGTGCAAGTCAATAAAGACTGATAAAGTATGGTTTCAAAACAGCAGGATATTAAGAAGTCTGTGTTAGAGAAAAATTTGGATTCAAGAATCAGACTGTTCTTTTGAAAAGTGAAGAGAGATTCAGTACAATTCAAAGAACATCAAGTGAAGCAAAGCTTTTACAATTGTTACTCTTTTAATTACCATAGAATTCATTAGCAGTGACTAACTGGTCTATTACTTTGTTTTTCTCATTTGGAAACAAATACATGAACTTGGTTCCAGGTGGCGAAATTTTATTTGTGCTGGCAGAGGAAAGAAATTTAAAACTTTCTCATTATGAAGTGCATAGTCCTTTAGAAAAAGTTGTTTTAAGCTTTTTAAGCAAAATTCGTGCAAAAATTAAAGCCCAGTGAAATGCAACACATGATAAATGCCTGAGTGACATCTAATTAAATCAGCAAATGGGAACCGGTTCTGAAAAGGCCTCTGGATCAGGCAGAAATGAACATGGCTCTTGCTTGCCACACAGTTGCACATTTCAGAACCAAGCAATAGAAATGAAGTGCTTGATCTCAAGCTCCTGTGAACAGAGGCTACCTCCGTATATGCCACATAGGCCATCCTGGCAGGCAAGTGGTTCTTCCTCCCTCGCTTCCATTTCTCACTTGGATGTCTGTGATCCTCACAGACAATACTCTTGATACCTGCAGCTGGGAAAGATCTTTCCTGTTTGATTTGAAAAAAATATTTTAAATATTTTATCTACTATTTACCTTATCTTTATATCTTTATGTCACCCAACAGCTACGGGCTAAGCTGAGAAGACATCCAGCATAGGTCCTTCATAAGCATTCAAGTACTCAAGCCTGTCTATGTTATTCCAGTACCTTCCTGGGAAGTGATCCTAGTGTGATTCTTGCAGATTTGTGCAGATGCTACAACAGAAATCTCCAAAGACACACAATGAGATTAAATGGTCATAGAAATGATGTAGGGTTACCTGGGTCAAATAATTCTTGAGATACTGTATAGTAAAAAAGGTGATTAATTCCTAGAAGATATTTAGATTTTCTATTCAAGATTTCCTATAGGAAGGCTTTGTTTCACATGCCTTGTTTCACACATTTTTTTGGTTTAGAAAAAGAAAATCAATGTACTAAATGTTTTTACTTTTCCCATTTTTTTTTTGTTTGGTTGGGGGTTTTTAAATCTTTTTTTCTCTTCCAATGTTTACTACTGCATACCATAGTACTGTAGAGGTATCCTTTGCTTTCTCTTTTATTTTGCCATACTTACTTCAACTAGTTCTTCAACTAGTTCTTTAACTGTAGAAAAGTTGCAGAATGCTATAGAGAATGAAAAGGTGGAAGAGAAAGACATTTTTTTTTCATTACTTGTTATATTTGTACCATGTTGATAAAGTGCATCTATGCATAATCCACTTTGTATAATTGTTTTGGTTTTTTTTTTTTCCTGAGATACACTAATACATGCACAAAATGCTTTAAAAGCATTTTAAACAATCCCTATAGGGAACTGATATATCGTATCTTGGGTTGTGAAAATATGTGACTTTTAGAAGTATATATGTCCTAATATCTGATTTATAGGTATCTATAATATGCAGGTATTGCATTAATTATAACCATTCACAGCTACAAGAAAACACAGATTCTCTATACTGCGATTAAGTTCAGGTTTAGATAGGCAAGAAGGTGATGGGATAGCTATCTTTTTTTTTTTTTTTTTGTGTAATAATGGTGCAGACAGTTCTTCCTTTTGTGTCTAGTGGTAATTTCATGGTCTACTGTGTAACTAGACTCTACGGACTACTAGAAAGCATGTGAGAGATTAAATTATTGTTGTCAACATGCTTCTCATACAGATGTTTAGAAAGAAAGAATTACTGGAAAAAACAATTATTGCCCTCTAAAACCATGAAGACAATTTCATTCCCCAAGGCATAACTTTGGAAGCACAATAATACTGAACACTAGAACTACATACACTAATTTTTACTCTCGCTTGAAAGAAATAATGGCCCTCACCTCAGTTAAGGACTCTGATCTATAAATGGGATCACAGAAAATTAGTGGCAGGAAAGGACCTCTGGAGGTCATCTAGTCCAACTCCACTGCTCAAACAGGGCCACCTAGAGCAGCCTGCTCAGTACCACGTCCAGATGGCTTTTGAGTATCTCCAAGAATGGCGACTCCATAGCTTCTATAGGCACCCTATGTCAGTGCTAAGCCACCTTACATTAAAAGTGTTTCCTGATGTTCCAGAAAAAACCTCCTGTTTCTCTTTGTGCCCATTGCCTCTTGGCCTGTCACTGGGTACCACTGGCAAGAGGCTGGCTCCATCCTTCTCCCATCTTTTTCTGGTATCTATATACATTAATGAGGTCCCTGTATTAATGAGGACCTTCACTTCTCCAGACTGAACAGTTCCAGCTCTTTCAGCTTTTCTTCATAGGAGAGATGCTCCAGTTGCTTCATCAACTCGGCAGCCCTTCACTTGACTCTCTCTAGTATATCCATATCTTTCTTGTACTGGGAAGACCAGACCTGGACAAACCACTCCAGCTGTGGCCTCACCAGTGCTGGAAGGAGGGGAAGGATCACCTCCCTTGATCTGGGAGCACACTCCTCCTAATGCAGCCCAGGATGCCATTTGCCTTTTTTGGTGCTTGGGCACATTTCTGAGGCAAAGAAGACAAGCAGCATATCAGCTTTTTCCATGTCCCATGAACTCAAGGTGCTCCATCTTGTTGAGCAATGAGCCCACGTTTTCCCCACTCTTCATTTTGCCACCTATGTATTTGGAGAAGCTCTGTGCAGGATGTGAGCTAAAACACAGTAGATTCCTTCTGCAGTATTTTGGACCTTACTATAAAATACTGTTTCCAAAATTCAAACATTTTCAACATTCCCAAGCTCCTCCACCTGATTACTGTATTTACCTTTTCACAGTCTGCTGCCAACAGAGGAAGTAATAATGCCCAGAGCAAAACTTATCCTCTTCTGTACATCTTATAGTGTACACACAGAGACTGGCAAAACCTGCACCTCTACCTATACAAGGAAAAAAAATTTAAAGGTATCCTGCTTGGAAGACTTTTATTCAGCTGAAACCTGATGGTTTTTAAGCACTTTTTTTTTTCCCCAGGTCACAATAAAGTTAGTTAAGGAAGTCCTTGCTGAATAGGGGAACGTCATCATTAGCCACCCTTTAGCAGGCTGCCTCCAGCTAAAGTGTGTCCTTGGCTTCCTCCTTCCAAGTCCAGGCCAAGAGTTTCTGCAATCCACATTGCAAATTTTTAGTAATGTTAAGAACACAGTGGAAGCATGTGAAATGAGATGTGTCCTAGTTAACCAAGAAATTCATTTCAGTAAATGGAATAAATGCTTGCTAAAAAA
>VXAU01004605.1:1034495-1074593 GCA_013399695.1 Formicarius rufipectus | reverse complement strand
CAAAAACCCAAACAAAAACAAACAAACAACAACAAAAAAAAACAACACCAAAACCAAACAACAAAATAGGAAGCATTTCAAAATGTTCAGATTTCGCATTTTCAGGTATTCAGATTTGCATTGAAACCATGACACTGACTTCAGAATCATGTACTGAATATTCTATTTCAATTTTGATTTTCTAGATTTCAAAATTGAAGTCTTGCCTGTGAAAATATGGACTTGGAAAAGAAAATGAATGATGTAGGAAAGATAAGACCTTCAAAGAGGAAATTTCTTCCAGCAACTTCCAGCAAACAGGACTTCTTGTAAACCATCAGATGCTGCCAGTTTTATGGCAAAGTTATCAGATGTCATAAATTTCATAGAACCTAAGTGACAGAATCCTGAGGCCAAACAGAACAAAAATCTTACAGATTTATCACAAACATTCATATATTAAGAATTTGCCTAAGGATTCACCAACTATTTAATAAAATATTAAAATTTTGCATAGATTATTCTTTTAAGATGAGGCACAGTGATCTGTTCTTGGTTTACAGAACTCAAGTAGGTGTATTGCTGAATATGTACCAGTATGTTACAGGACTTTGGCAAATATCTACATCTAATATTTTGTTTTTATAATACTGAGATGGAGCTTAGATCTGTCAGACTGTGTTTCTCCTGGCATAAAATGGAGGTATAAAAATGATGAGCAAGACATGATGGAAAACTTACTTGTATGTAAGTGAGTCCTTATGCAATACATTCTGAGGATAGCAAGGTAATAAAGGTTGCAATGCAAAAGGATATGTGGGACAGCAAATGTGTTACAAAAACCTTTTCCTCAAGGAACACCTATTGCAGATTCAGAAAGGTTCAAAATCAAGAAGTGACTCACCTTTGTGAAGCACCCTTCAGCTCATGTCTGCTGCAAATTATTTAAGGCCTTTCAGAAACTGTAATGCGCTGGAACAATCTCTGTTCTGATTTCCCCTGCCCTTGCTAGTCCAGTGAATGTAAGAAGGACCCAAAACTGTGACTCCAACAAGTCTGTTTACAAATAGAAATTTCAGTAATAAAGGTGAGGCAGAACCAGCCGAGAGAAACCACCAATATCCAGGAAACACAGAGAGCATAAACCAATAAAAGCTTCCTCCAATAATTAATGGTTTTGTTTTGTTTTGTTTTGTTTTTTGTTTTGTTTTGTTTTGTTTTACTACAAGTTTGGGTGAAATGATGAGCAGGTCAAAGTCTAAAATGTTTAAGAACATTTACCTAAGAGAGGATAATACCTATCTACTATGAATGAAAAATTAAATGCTTACTTAGGCTTTTCCTTGAGTAAATTGCAATTTCTGAAATTCAAGGCTTGATCAAATATGCAAACTGAGAAAATAGCCTTTGCAAGCTGCTTTGGCTCTTTTTGAAAAGGAGCTTCAAGCACTGAAATAATTATGTGCTAAGCAATAGAAGTGGTATTTTCTCAACCACTACATCTTGCGGGCTGCAATTTTCAGCCTGCTCAGGGACTCTTGATTATGCAAACTAAATTGAACTATTGCAAGAATGATTTGAAAGGTATGGACACTTTTACTCAGGGCTGAGTACTCTAGCTGAAATACCCTAAACTAGATCATTTTGCTGGCACTGTTTTGCCTACCTGTGAAACTCTCCATGGCTATTTGCATTCCCAACTTAAACAGGGATTTATTGGAGAGGGTCTAGGGCAAAGTTGGAAACAAAAGAGACTCTGCACTATTTAAAATTATCCCCCTTTGGTATCCCCCTTTGGTCAAAAGCATGGAATATATCAAGTACTACTAGAGGATGTCTGAATGCACAGTCACTCACTCACTGAACCAACAGACTCGTCTTACATCCCAAATAGGTAACAAAATCCAGCAAGATAATCTTACCTATAATATTTTTCCTTCATTATACTTCTTCTTCACTGCATGAAATGGATAGGGGAAAAAAAATTCCAACCACAAAAACCAAACCACAACTCACATTTGTCAATCATGTATTACAACATAAAGCAATTAAAAAAGGGTTGGGTGTTTGTAGTCTTGCATCTTTTTAGCTTCAATGGTTTTGTTTCTGTTTATTATTTCTGTGCTGGTTTCACCAGTACTACTTCAATTAGAAGTTGAGAAAACTTTTGCCTGTTTACATCCATGGTCAGGCAACACAATGCTCCAGCCTGAGAGGATGCTTCCTTGATATGTTAGGAAGACAACAGTAACCAATAGATGGGAAGTATACAGCAGACTATCTATATAGCTGGTCATAAACCATCACCTAAAGAACAAAAACTGTCATTGAGAAGCAGAAAGTCACATTTTTTACAGGTCAGAAGAAAACATGTCAGAAACAATGGAAATACTTCAAAGACCCTGAGATACGCAGAGTTTTCTAAGAAGATTAAACTCTTCAACTTTTTGCCATTTTTTAATGGAAAGAAGCAATTTCATAAAGTATAGACTGTTGTTGCCCACGAATATTCTGGATATCCAAAAAGAAGTAAACTGAAACTACTCATCCTTATAGGGAGAAAGAAGAAGTAACTAGATGTACCTGGGGAATGTACTGCCCTGACTCATGTTAATGGAGACTGGTGTCTATCCTACCAGTATGTAGAACAAAAGAATGACCCTCAACCTGGTATTAATTTTTATTTTCCCTCAATTCCACCGCTGAACTGAAAAATAAGTTTATAGAGTTCTGTCCAGAAACATTGTATTTTAATACCCAAAAGGTTTTCATCCTACAGAGTTAGCCTCATTCCTATAAAATAGCTTGTTGGTAAGTGAACTTCTTCAAACACCTTTATAAGTTTGTCTGTTACTCAAAGGCAGAGTTCATGAACTTGTGTGCCATCCCGTCTATATTACATCAATGTAATTATCTCCAACAATTTAAATACATTTATATTTGCTGCTTTTTTTTTAGTTCAGAACCAAAGCCTCCATTAAGTTGAATATACAGACTATATATATACTGAATATACATTTGATCTACTGCATAAAATGGCACTGGATACCTTTTCAGTCCCACATGCCTTCCAAAAGATCTACATGATTTAGTTCAAAACAATTACCGAGCTTGAACCAGAGCCAGCATGGGGAGATTCTGTGGTCGCTGGTAGACAATCAGGAGAGGCAAACTATTGGCTCCTGCCACTGGCAAATCTGTATTTCTGAAAAATGTTTTGTTTTGGCTACACCTGTTGGTATTAGAGAGAATCCAGAGATAAAAACAAACCAAAACACAATAAATCAGCTTTAGTCTGCAAATTAAAACAGCTTTAGCTTGTACAGCAATGAATTCTTGACTCATACATAAAGCCCTAAGCAGATGTTTTGCCTGGACATTAAAATAAGTTTATAAGGAATTTGATTGATATAGTTGTGGAAATTGAACTTGCTGCAAAGTAACACATCATGGAGTATGTCATGGCTTGCAGTGAAAGGTAAATGCAGGAACATTCTAACGTCCAGAGCAACAATTTATGTCTAAATTCAGCAGAGAACTTTGGAAGCTGCTAAATGTGCAAGTCATAGGAAACAATCTTTTTCCCTGTTGCTTTTGAGAGTGTAGTTTGCTTCAGCATGTTTGCATTCTGCTTGGATCTCCCAAGTTAGCCCCAAGGAAGCTCGAGGATCACACCTTCAGGGATTTGCAGTTAAGAAAGCAGTGGGCTGCTCTTCTACTTTGTTGCCATGGTTCCTGAAAAATAATTGGCATGTTATCACAAATGGTGACTTGCAGCAGCTCTGGCATATGAGGATTATAGCCTAAGCAGATATATCAGTTCCCCAGCTGATGTTTTCAAGAGGGCTCATGGTGCACGAGCCATATAGAAATGTGGCCTCAGGGATAAGAGAGAAGCCTTATATTTTCATCTGGAGTGACAAAACTACTTCTGGCATGTAAGAGAGCAGGGACCTGTCTTTCAGATCACTTCTTTTTCCTGATCTAGGACACCCAGTGGTCACTACTGACAACTTCCACTAGTTCAATTGCTCAAGTGAAGAAAGAATCTGTTACTGGCCCTGCTTTACAATGGAAATTTTTTCTGATTGTTCCATAGTTGTTCTTGCAACACTGTTTTGTGTGACTTCAAACTGCTGCAGCTTGATCATCTCTGTAGAAACTGTACCAGGAGCTTCTCTACCCAGGAGGGAGAATCCTAAAACAGTTACTATGTTGATCCTATCTAGGTAATTATCCAAAACTCAGTCATCAATGTATAATTTACATGAGCTTCTTGGAAAATCTGTATTTTATTTTAGCAAAATTTCACAGTGAAAAATTGTGAAAGAATAAGCTCTCTAGCTAAAACCTCAACAAGGTCTTAATGCAAAAAATCATTTAACTCATGTCCGTTTTATACTCCAGTCTTTTAGTTTATGTTTTGGGGTGGTTTTTTTGTTTGGTTGGTTTTTTTGTTTAGTTTGGTTTGGTTTGGGGTTTGGTTTTTGGGTTTTTTGTTTGTTTTTTTGTTTTTTTTTTGTTTTTTTGTTTTTTTTTTTTAGTTGTGAATTCTTTGGAACTCCGGTCATACTGTGTGTGTATATGTTCTGAAATTATTCTCATAGTAGCTAAACTGTAATTGTAGTCTTGTTTAGGTTTTCAGGAAAACCTATCAGCCCCAAACTCTCTGTTAGAGAGTTCTGCTTCCCTATTAGAAGAGCAATTAAGACTGAGACAATTATTTAGTCTAATGCACATTAACAATCACACTCCAACTCTCATCTATCTGTATTGTGCCATTTTAATTACAGGTACACCTTCCATGTTCCTTTGAGAGACAGAGCAAGACAACAGAGGATCGAGTGAAATAAAGTAGTAGTGAAAGTGCAAAACAAATTAGAAAGAGGTAGACCATGGACAACAGCTAGAATAGATTAAATGGGCAGTGGAGAAGTGGACAGGTGGAAGTGGAGAGAAAAGAGAAAAGGGGAGCAAGCAAAACTTAGTTCAACCTGAGAAAGTTCAGCAAATGTAAAAGTTCAGACACTGAGATGAAAAACCAATCATTAAAAGGAGAAGACTGTATTCTCAGAGTATAGAAACAGAAACAAAATGGTGTTTAAGGAGGTGTAGAAGAAATATTCAACAAACATGAGCACAAGGGTAAAGAACACAGGAGGAGTGTCCTGGTTTTAGTAGCCAGGATCATCTGGTGTTTTTTGGGGCACGAACAAATTTCCTTTTCTGTTTCAGTGTATTTTTGTGATTTTTTAGTAAATTGTTATTCTGACTTGCAATCCCATTCTGAGTTGGATTCATTTCTCCTACTGGTTTTACTCTAAACCACCACAAGGAGGAAAATAACAACCAAAAGGTCAGGAATACAGAATGTCATTGAAGAACGAGAAAGCAAACCAAAGATGCCAAAGAACTGGAGCTAAGAAAGAAAATAGTATCAAGAAGCAGATGAGAGTATAGGTAACAAATAAGGAGACATTTCATAACAAGAATAAAAATATAGAATGAGTGAAAGATAAAAGCACTCATATAAAGAATAGCCACCAAAGACAGTAACCTTGTGCCATATATGATTTAAGTTTGCCCAAAGGACAAGTTGTAGTTTTTCCACTGCTGGTCTGGAATTCGTTCATTAAAAAGTATTAACATACTATACCACTGAAAACATATTATGCAGTGAAAAGCTGTGTATCCATAACAGAAATGGACTTGATGTCTGCATAGACTGAGGACAGAGATTGTTTTCTATGCTTCATTGTACTTCCTTAGCTACAGCTTTATCCTGTCATGCTGATACATAGTAAGTGGTACCGTGATCTGCAAGTGATGTGAATGAAATCAATAGGACTGCTTGCTGAGCAAGGACATGACTGTTACTTTGCCTGGGGTCAACAGCAGAATTCCCATTTCTTCCAGTGCACAAAGATCAGACGGTAATATAGTAGCTGTGACAAAGAATGACAGAACTGCATATTATCCCTAATGAATACATGGAGTGCAATGGGTGCATGGCAGTTTATTATCTTATATATAAAGGTAAAGCATTAACAGGTCTTAGGAATGCTTCACCTTTCCACCACTAAGTGCAGATGAAAACCACTAAAAAACAATGGGATATAAAATGAATGCCTTAATTTTCAAAAATATTGCACAGATAAACACTAGCTAGACATTCTGTTCAAAAGGTGAAATGAGGTCTTTTGCACATCCTACTTATAATCCAGTGTAAGATAAATTATATTCACTTTGAAATTTCTAATAAATTTTTATTAAAAATGTATATTACATAGGGAGTAGCCTTTGGATGGATAGCAAACACATGCTCCATTTGTTTTAATATAATGTAAATAGAATGGGCACTGCAAAACAACAGCTGGAATGCATTTAATTAAACATAGATCGTAAGCTTTAACCATCTCAAAATTCTTAGATGACCAAATATCTCTACAATAATGTATGGAATTTTCACCAAATCAGCAAAACTTTTAAAGATCTTCGCAATGTAAGCAATATTCCATAGAAAAACTTTTTACAAATTTAACTCTCCTGGACTTATACTGTCTTCTGTTTTATATGAACAAAAAGGAAATAGTCTCTGACTTAATGATATTAAAAAAGCAGGAAATTTTATTAGAACTGATTTCACTGCTCTGAACTGAGTGAGAACATTAATTTGATTCAACTTTCATTGAATTCAACTTTTTCCCGCTTCATGATGTTGAATAATGACAGAGGAAAGAGATTGTTTCTTTTTTAACTGATGCTCTCATTTTTATTATACTTAGTTGTCATTCTCTTAGTATTTCAGAGGCTCATTTCAGAGCACACAACTCACTAAGAGCTTGAGGTTTGAATTATCAAATTACATTTGTATGCAAAAGGTATGTTTGCTAAACCTAACTTTCAGAGAACACCTCTAGGGGGAAAAAAAATCTGTAGGTCACTCAAGAATCCAAGCTGAATCAAAGAATCAAATGGTGAAACCAGAGTCTTTAAACAGCATGATTAAACAATCAAAGGAGACTGAAAGGAGTAGATAAAGATGAGTCTAGACTTGTAACAGCAGGAAGTTTTTTGAATAATCAAATTAATTGTCTCCACAGTATTAAATACTGAAACTTATGGTTTTGGTTAGCATGGCTAGAAAATTGCACATTTTGAGTGTGGAATCAAGGGGAGGAAAATGAGAAACAGTAGCAAGAAGATAAATTGTATTATTGTACTCCCCATTCCTGTCACAAAATGCCTCCTACTGAACTCCATATTATTGGAAATCCATCCAAGCTTTTGTTTGCTAACTGACAAAAAATATCACACAAGGATCCTCTTTTCAGATAGATCTTTGAATGCCTATGAATAACTTTATTTTACACTTATTTTACTTGCAATGTACCAACATACTAACAAACATTCATGAGTGAAAATAACTTCATATATCTTCATATATGGCAACAGTCATGCAGAAAATAGCAATCAGTCACAATAAATCTAATAAAAAAATAATGTCAGAAATTAATGTAGTGCTATGAATTTTGTCACACTGTCTGGGTTTGTGATTCAGGAGGATTTCACAAATTAAATAAACTGGGGCCTAGTATAATAAACTTTTGTGCTTACAGACAGATTCATTTACCAGATCCATCATGCAGGCGCCTCATGAGTCAGGTCTGGACTCCAATCCTGCCACCACAAAACCACCAAACTCTTGAGTATAGAGGGAACGGGTTAGCTGCCTAAATCTGGTGAAGCACTCTTGTCTTCTCTGTAACCCAGCTACTGTCTGAAAAGCAAAAGCTTCCACCAAGATTTCATTGAATTCGGAATAAAAATTTCTATTATTTTTAAAGAAGGGCTGTAAATGGAGGTGAAGCTGTCTTCAGTTTAGCAGAAATGTGCTGCTGCTGCACTACCTGCAAGAGAGAGCCGTTACACTGGTGACATCCTGGCTAACTGGGGCATTTATGCCCCCCATAATCACTAAATTTTATGACAGCAATTAGATAATTTATTCTTAGGCTCAAACTTTCTTGGGGCTAAGTACTAGGTGCGGTATCCCAATGCAGAATAGATGCATGAACTCTCCCCACTGTATTCTGCATGAAATCAAAACACATATCCTTCATTTGTTTACAAAACAATACTTCCATTTATCCACGGCCAGTTTGCATTTGTATCTTGAAATTCTTTCAGCATCATCAACCAAGATAACATACAGCTCTCATCTTGTGCCTCTTCCAGACAACAGAGGCCATGTTGACTTTATTCTCTGTAAGAAAAATGGAAGCAAGCATCTTGAGAACTTAGTCGCGATCTTTTCAAATCTGAGATATCTAATGATATATCTTCTACAAAACTATCTCATTTTTTTGTAGTTCTACAGTATCTCACATATGGTCCTGAAGCTGTGTAAGTTCTGCAGACTGTCGCTGTGCTATAAATAAAACATCTATAGGGGCATTACAGAAAAAGAGAAATCCCAGTATTTATAAACACCTCTTCCACAAGGTCCTCAAATATACTTAAGTATCTAAATCCTGTTATAAACACACTAAATCTAATACAAAGGCTAGGAAAGCTAAAGGCAAACATGAAGGCAAAAAATCAGAGTATATTTAAGAAATATGGTCATTTTTCTTGATGCATTTGCATTGCGTTGGCTTAGTGCCCACAGCAGAATGCCACTAAGGATGTAGAATGTTAAGGAGGATTTTTAATAAGCTGACTTTCTAAATGTGTCTTCAGCTCTTCCCAGCTCATTCCAAAACTCAGACATACAAGGCTGTTACTAGCAAACCTGGTGGTCTTTGTGAGCAGGGCCATTCCTAGGACTAACTCCACATAGCTATCAAAATATTTCCTGTTAGACATACTTTGCCTAATAAGAAGAGTTCCTCTGGAGAGAAAAAAAAAAAAAAACAACAGTATTTCGGATCAAACTTTATAAATCAAACCCAAACTCAAACCTTTGTAGTGTATTTTGTAAATGACACCAAAATGTTCAAATCACAGTTTATATTTTTGGGAACTAAAAAGAATAATGTGGTAAAATTTAACTATCTTTTGCAGTAACACCAGTCTGTCTCATTTAAAACAATGATGTGTAACAGCATCCATTAATCAGGCAGAGATAAAATTCAATACACAGTGAGATAACATATACATTACCTGAATGCTGGGAGGCCATTATTTGTATCTATTTTCCAAACCCTAATACCTCTGTAAATACACATCTCTGCATTTTGCCATGCCTGTTGGATCAATGTGTAGATGGGCTGCCCCTAAAAAAAATACATTTGTTTCTGGAAGAGTTTCAGAAAGAATCCACACTCAGCACTACAATTGCTTGATGCTCCAATAGGGCACTCGAGTTACAATGTCCCATAGAAACAGAAAAAAAAAAAAAAGAAAAAGATTATCACTTGGCAATATCACAAGTCACAGAGCGGAAGCTTTTTATCAGACTTTGTTATCCACAGATTCTCCCTATTTCTTTACTATACTTTCCATTATCTCTTCATGATATAGTATTGTTTGTTACAGTAGATGTTTGTTCTAGATATCCTAGAACAGACCACCACAGTAGGAGGCAGGTCCCATTGAATTCAGAGGAAATATTTACATTGCTTGGTTTAAGATTTCTGCAATCTGGTTAGTAGCATGGAAGTATTTTGCTGCCAAACAAAGGATATATTTCACTTCTAAGTGTCTGGCTTTCAGGACTAAGATGTTTTCAACACTGATAGGAATTTATGATGTCACTCACTGATTTTTGTACATATGTTGCAACCATTCTTTAAATATTGTAATTAGATGAACCTCATTTCTCTATTTCTCTTGTTATGTAATGCTTTCAATCACTCTATTACATAATTTCACATTGTAAAGGCTTGAAAAAACCAATACACAACAACAAAAAAAACACAACACTGAGGAATTTGTCTTTAAATGTTTCAAAATTCAGTAAACATCAGCAACTGGCAAATCGGGATCTCTCATTGTTTTTAATGACAACCTTGCAACAGCTTGACTATCTCCTTAAAAATCTTCCTGTCCTCTTGAAACAAGGTCTGGATCTATCTGCAGCTTTTCTAACCAGAGCTAGCTTTTGCTATTTCAGTCCCCTGAAGAATGGAGATGCATCCACCCTCTTCTCTGTATCCCTATAATTTACTGTGCTCACCAATTAAAAACCTCTGAATGAAATTGTGAAAGGGAAACTACACAGTCTATACATGGATGGAAAACGTAATAATGTAAACTTGAGTGTATTTCATGAACAGAACAAGCAAAGAAATGAATCACTTCCCAAGTGAACTGTTCAAGGTTCTATTGTTTTGGTGTGGTACCCTCACATCAGCACAGACACACACTTTTTTGATGAGATTCAAGGTGAGGACTCACCAGGCATCACTCCTCATCCATTGAAGGGGGAAAACACTTTACTAAAAGGCAAAATATTGCCTTTATATTCCTGTGCTTTTGCATTTTGCTAATACAAAAAGGCAGCAAAAAGAAGAGGTTCATGGGGCAGCTCAGCAGTAATTCACTCCTCTCCACCCCAAGCCAAGTCCTCTTTGTATCAGGGGACCCAGTCCCTTCCAGAAACCCCCATACTAAATGCTTCCAATAAGGACAGTGCAAACTTCCTCTCTCCAGGACACCACCCTGGGTAAAGGGCCATCCACATTTAAGAATAATTTCCCATTGATCAGGTTTATCAAATGAAGCCCTAAATGAATGAAAGCAGCAACAGTCATGTGATCTGCTATGCATGAGAGCTTAGGCACATGTTGTCCCTTAGAGCTCTTTGCTCATGCTCATGGTCTCTGTATAGCTATTGCTGCCCTTGGGCTGAAAGGTAGAGGTCAACTGCTGTCTTTACAGGAAAAGGTTTAGAGCTACAGTTTGATTAGGTAATACTTTTTTTTTTTTAAATGCTCAGAGAAAGAAAGATCTGAACTGATCACACACTAACTTTATCTTGCTTTTTTTTTTCTCTGTACTATGGCCCTCTCTAAAGATACTCCTGAAGAGGAATCTGTATGGGAAGGGAGTTTTGGGATGACTGCCATTAAGGAAAAGGAAACTGAAGTCCAAATAGATTATAAGCAGGGATTTATTAGATCATCTTACAATATAGACAGACTGTCTATACATACTGGTTTTCTCTGGTATAGAGTTGAGTTTCTTCATAGCAGCTCATGTGGTGCTCCTCAGGACTGGTGACAAAATCAGTGCTGATAACACACTGGTGTTTTAGTCATTGCTGAGCAGAGCTTACATAGGTATTTTTAGGACAGGGCATTGAAAATAGGAATAAAAATGATGGAAAATGGATTTTTCATTAACTTTGGTATCTAAAAGTGTTAAATTATCTTAGAGTCATTTTGCACACTAATAATATCTATCACTGTTGAATAACAAACTTTTCACTGTCTTTTTTCCTTTTTATATACACTTAAGTTGCTCTATCATAGGTCGATTAAGAAGTTTACCTTTTCTTAGATATATTATTGATGAGAAACTCAGTAGTTATGCATGATAAAGGGCATAGTAACATTGTGAATTTTTTCATTCTTGATGCAATCTTTATGCCAAGGGGAGCAGCACCAAATTTCTTAAGACTATTAACAAGTTGAGAAACAAAGCAATAGCTGCACTTCCATTTAATTGGCATTCAGTTCTTTCTTGATTAGAAAGTGTGCCTTGGAGCCCAAATTTATTACTTACACATATTTCATGATTTTTATACTGCTGATTTTAAGTGCAAAACAATGACTGTTGTCACCTCCCACAGTGCATGTGGGAGCACTCTGCATCATACTTGTGTCCCAGACAGAAAATAGAAGAATAAGGAAAATAAATTTGTTTGAAAACAAAGCTTTTCTCTTCTTTCAGCCTTCATTCCAGTATGAGGTTGCAGATAATAATGACTAAGACCTCTGCTTTTTGATCCATTTAAAAAAATATATATTTGTTTTTTCTTTTAAGTTGCAGTTAAATACTAAAAATTTTCAAAACTAATTTTCTTCTAACTGAAAATCAAAGAGACTAATGGAGGAGAACAGAAGGAAAGGATGCAGAGTGGGAAGAAAGAATTGAGTTTTTCAGTAGAGCAACGTTCTTGTCAAACATTGTTCTGTGACTCATATATTTGGAGACACAACAATAAAGTAGGACAGTCGGATGCTGAGATCTTAATCAGGAACAGAGGTTGTTCTTTCTCACATGCTGCAGTGTCACTGCAGTTCTCCTCTCATCTCTGAAATTCAGTCCTCAAGACACATATTCAGTTGGGTAATATAAAAGTAAGTCTTAAATTACAGCCTTTACCATCATAATTGTATTTTTTATCTTCCTAAATAGTATACCTTGATACTTTTCTTCATTCTGTGTATCTATCACTGCCTTTGTTCTTCCTGCAACATGAGGGCCAGCATTATCCCCAAATAAGGCAGAAGTCAAATGGTCTACACTGTCTTAGTCTCCTTTTTAAAGACTCTACTCTAAAACCTAATAATGTCTCCTCAGTCACCGCTGTGCTTTGATGCGATGTGACCTAGGATCAATCTTTCATCTGCTGTCTTGGAATGGATGAAGTGTTATAGAGGGACCCAATATCCTGTAGGATTTACAATGTTCAAAAATGTACAGCTTTTTCTATCCTATTTGTAGTAATTTTGGTACCGGCATTTCTTCTGATGTATCTTTATTCATAAATTGTTAAATATTTTCCTCCAAGTGCTGCACTGGATGCTGCTCATTTTGCCTCCCGTCTTGCTGTTTTGTGTCACAGCTCATTTTTTTATTATGCATTTTTACTCACACAGATTATAGAACCTTAAATAATAAACACACGCAGTGCTCCTTCAATGGTTGTAACCAGAGTGGCTGGAGTGGTGAGTGACATAAAATAATACACTGTAAAGGATCAAAGGAAAATAATAATTCAAAGTGAATTAAGCAGAATTTATTTGCATTGCCACACAAACTATTCCAAATGTTATCTTCTCCTCTGGCAAACTCATGTGCCTGTATACAGGAAAATCAAACTGAGTAGGTGTCAGAAATTACACGACAGATTTTAAAGTTGATCTCCTAATGATCTTCTCTGTCATAGCTTAGCTACAATGTCTTTCTCCTACTCTATTGGCAAGGATGTAGAGGATCTGCTTTCTCTTTACCTGCAAAAAAACCCATAATTCAAGCAATTAGTGAAGGTCCAAGTCAGATTTCCACAAAATTCACCATGCGCACTACTTAACTAGAAAATAAATGTTTGTCAGATATACAAAGGAAAAAGTTGAAGGATACATGAAAGGTCCAAATTGTCTTGGAGACAGAAGTTCATATCTATCATTCACTGATCTTCCATTGCACATAATCCAAAGCCTGGCATAGGGAGGTTGAGAAGGGCAATAACTGCAGGTGAATGCTATGCTGGGCACTGCTCCCAGAGCATGGGAAGCTGACTTGATGCTTGATGTGAGAAAGGCTTGGGAGAAGACTGGGAAGCTGGTGTGCCACAAGCTCCAACATATTTTGCTAAATACTATGGCTTTGATCTAGGAAAGAGAATTGTGGATTCAAGGGAAAACAAAAATCTCGTCATGGCTCTCTTATTCTGTTTGGTGCAGGTCACTGTGCCAAAGGACAGCAAGTTTGATATCAAGCACCTAATTGATAATGCATGTTGCAATATGGTACAGAACATCCCTTGGTCCAGTTGGGTCAGCTGTCCCACCTCTGTCTGCTTCCAATATCTTGTGCACCCCCAGTCTGCTTCCTCTTTTGGTGGAGTGGGAGACAGAAAATATCTTAACACTGCTCAGTGCATTAACAGTGATAACACCTCTATATTATAAACACTAAAGCACAAAACCAAGACACAGCCCCATACCTGCTACCATGAAGAAAATTAACTTTACCACAGGCAAAACCAGCACAAATTTTTCTAGGTTGTCTTTAACAGTCCACAGTTGCCATTTGAATGAGTGGATGAACAGTGAGATTAGAGGGATGGTGGTATTACTGGTGTGAAGGACACTGAAGTTATTCTATGTGCAAGGAATGTCACAGCTGTATCCTTGTCAGTATCACTTCAGTAGGGACAATTAGTCAGTTGTGGTCTCCTAAAAACTTCATCACTGTACCTTTAGCTTCTGACATGACCAAACGTGCTATAGGATTCTGTAGCTGAGATTTGTTTTGCAGCCACAGGGTGCATCACACCGGCAGCTGTGGGAGCACATTCTCACAGTGGTGGTGGATTCATTCATAGTGTGATGGTTTTGGCAGACCAGACAGTGTCAGTTATGGGGATGTCTCAGACCAAGAACCACAATTAGAATTTTTGGATCCGGTAATATCTATAATTCCTAGGATATTTTCGCAGAGGGTATTTTCTGAAGTGGGTTTAATGTGCATTAGTAAATTGGCTCAGTGGAAAAAGATGCTTCCTGAAGGTGCAGACAGAGACTGAACAGCACTGATTTTCCCACTGCTAATGCAAACCTTCTTCATTGCTCACATTACTATCTAGCAGTTAACTTAGCAATTATACAACAGGAAGCAGGCTGGAGACAATCAGTTAATGTTGACTCTTGTGCAACATAAGCGTAGTAAACAGTACATTTTGCATTTGCTGTTGTATTTGTGAGTATTTTTCTATTGCAGAGGAAGCACTTAATCAAGACTATAAATAGTATTATTTTTAATTATTTATTTTACCTAGGAAAAAAAAAATCATTGAATTTGAGATGTTAACATTTGAGAATGCTAAAAAATCTCAAATTGTTCTAGATATCTGACATTGCCCATATTAGTCAGTTAAGAGGAAGTGCTTTTATGAAATTAAGTTAAAACAGCTACAAGTCTAGACATTGCTATTAGAAATTATGCAGTAAGTGATACTACATTGAAATGTTTCCTGGCAAATTTCTTTTATCAAACTTTTATTTTTAAGAGAAATTTTTTACAGAATCTAACTCTTTTTGGGATACTTAATTGAAAAATGTAGGTGAACCATTAGGGGAACAAATCACTTCAAATGAAAAAATTCCTGGATCAAAACAAACAAACAAACAAGCAATTCTCTCAGTTTTCATGTTGACGAATAAAAAGCAAAGAAAAGAGTAGGCCTTTCTTTCCAGACTAACCAAACTAGATTTTTATTATGCCTCTTTCACTTGGGCAAGAAATCTTTCCAAATGTGATATGGCAATCCTATTTGCAAATATGTCACAAAAATACATTATTATTTTCAAAGCTGTTGATATCTCTTATTAAATATTTTACATTTGTAATAAGTAGAAACTACATAAAATCTTCTTTCCTATTTTTTCCATCTAGTTCTAGCAAGGAAAATTTTTCTTTTGTTTTACTTAGGAAGGCAGTAGTTGCAAGTCTGAAGAAAATTCAGTGCTGAACCAGCTAAAATATAAAGGACAAAATCTTTGGTACCTCTAATAAAACTATTGTCTAAGTAATAACTACCTATGCTCCCCCTAACAACACTAATTACTTCTGCTTTCAGAAGTAAAAATGTATCCATGCAAGAAATTGTTTTGCAGATGTATTTTCTCATACAAAATTTTGGATTCTTTACTTAATCTGAACTGCAATCATGATTGTTAGTTTTATTTTTTTAACTTCTTTGAATTTAAATGCAGTTTAGTGCAGAAATACACGTATAACAATGCCAAGATGAAACTACTCTTTTTCATTTTGTAGCTGCTTCAAGTTTATCTTACAGAAATTATAAAAAAATTATTCAGCCCAAACGGCATTTCATTTTTCAGAAGTTGTTAAGCTTCCCAAGTAAGATCTAGGATAAACTACATTTACTTTATCTCTTTCACAAGAACAAGAATGCACTAGCATTGCACTAGAATTTCTGGGATACTGCTTAACCTGAGAGGGGCATTTATCTTTCCATGCCATCATTTTCAAGTTTGATGTTTCTTCTGTGCAACCACAACTGAGCTTTCCCCTCTGTTCTGCAAAGCAAAAGCTTGGGAATTCACACCTCACTTTTACAACTTCTTCCTGTGATTGCTGAGTTACAGTTCTGCTTGAATATGCATTTTATCCATGAAAACTCTGGAATGGGAAGTTTACTTTACTTCCCCCTGGCCTCCCAACTTTTTCCTCTCATGGTTCAGAGTTGTGAACCAGATTTCTGACTCCACATGTGCTGAGACATGGCTACCCATTGGGCCAGCCCCACAGCGCCAGGCTGTGGTCCAGTCACATCTTCATGCACGGGGCACAGCAGCTCTCCCCACCTTGCTTTCCTGCTGCACCTCTGCACCTCTGCAGTTCTTGACCTTTATTTATAACACAAATTCTGATATCAACTGATAAAAAATGATTAAAAAAAATTTAGTATTCTTGATGTCTTATGCTAAAGATGAGAATTATGATGGTTTCAAGGCAAAACCCAAATACAGTACAGTGCATCAGGCTTTTAAATGCTGGAAGCCAATGAAGTCTAAGGATAAAATTAGTATTAACCTGACCACAAAAAGAACTGAATATTGACAAAAAAACCCCTGCAGAGCCCATGGAATTTCAGCAGTGTCAAAGAGCAAAACATGATTCTGGTAAAGGCAATATCTGACGATACACATTCCTAAAATTAAATATTTTCATGATAAAAAGACAGAAAACCTCACTGTTTTGACCAGCTCAATTACATAAACAGTTGTGAGTATCACCAACCTAGTCCTATACATTTTTCTCTCACATGATATTATTATTGATTTCTAATCAAACTGGAATTAATTTAAAACAAGACTCAGAACACACACTGAAGGCTTACAATAGCAATGTCTAGTAGTAGGCTTTCCTCATTTTTCCTAATTTTGGAAGTCAGCTTTCAGTTGCTTTAAAATGTTCACAAAGCACAATTTATTGAACAGGGAGAAGCACCAAATAAGTAATTTTTGCACCTTGAGAGCTCCAAAAATGTGGTGCTCGGTGAGAAAAGAATGAAGACATCCCGGAAAATAACTTTTGATTGTCTTTCCTAAGTACTTGAGGAAGGGTCATGAATTCTTCTAAGACATCTTGGGTTTCTATCATCTTGAAACCTGCAAGTCTTTCCTTGGGGTGCAGTCTGAGCTATGCTGTGACTCCTGGCCTCTTGAATGTTCAGACATGACATTGAGAAAGAGTCATACACATGCAGTTGCACATACCCACCCAGAGATAGCAGTTTTACCCTACCTAACACAACAGAGGTGGTAAATTATAACATCATACTTTGAGACCTGTCAAAGTAAGAATACTCATTCAGAAAATTCAAAATTTTGTCAGACAAAGGAAGGATAACAGACTAGTGATTCCTTAAGGGCAATATCACCAAAGCAGGACCTGAAATATCACTGACCCCAGTTCTGCTGTAGGGATGTTGGAAAAGGACTGAATTTTAGATTTTATGTAAAAGGTAGGTCTCAGGGTACTGGTAGCTGGATAATGGTGGACCCATAGGGGTAATGGGGTGATTTCATTTTATTCTATGATACTCTGAAGACAAAACACTATTGGAACTTTTTTAAGTAGGACACTCATATTTTAAAAAGGGTACCTTCAGACAAATTGGAAGATTAAATACTAAGGGCTCTTTCAAGCAAAACATGATGCTGCTTGTATGTTTATTAGTACTGCTATACAGAGAATAAATCCAATGGAGATAAGTTGTCTCTTTACTACTACTTTCTATGTGGTTATTTTTTTACTTTTCAAGTATCTGCCACTGGTCAGATGTGAATCTTGAGCACAAATACTTTAAAATGTTAGGAAGCATGCATTTAAAGTAACTGTGCAAATGGATTTTGAATTGAAATGTCTTTTCATTAGTGACAAATTACAGGTGGAAATCATGTACTTTCACTTGATTATCTATTTCTTTGATGACTGAGGGGCTGTAATTCATACCTTGCAATAAACTTAATTTCCTACATACATTTCACTTTTCTCAGTTTTCTGATTAAAAAAGTTAATGGATATCAAATGAAAATGCAGCAAATAAAATGAAGCAAATGTCATATGTGTCTGTACATTTGCACTGTAAAGGAAAGGTCTCAAAGTTGTTCAATGTGTTATATGACAGATTTTATGGAATTTGATAACCTCATGAACACACCTGAATGAGCTGCACGTTCTGAGTGGGGCAGTGAGGTGATGTCTGCAGCTGTATGAGCAGGACTGGATGGACACCAGCTGCATAACATGTATATCAAAGGTGAAATGTAGTTCTACTCCTTTTTCTTCATGGGCAGAAAACAGTTTGAGTGTGATGTGCTTTTGCCATCATGTGCCTACCTGCAATAAGGTGGTGCTTTTATTGCATTATTTATGGGGGGTGATGTGCCCTCTGATAAAGAAACAGAGAGAGCGGAAGTATCCCATGTACTTCCTCTCTCATCTCACAGCCCTTTCAGGGACTCAGACTTTCATTATGGTTAGTTGGGCTCGTGGGGTTTAGCGTAATCTCTAATTAAATTTAAACAAGTTAAATCACAGCCTTTCATGTCCTCGCACATGAATCAATCTAATTCTGTGCTGGGATTTTCTAACAGTTTTGTAAATTAAATTGATTTTCACTTTTCCTATTCATCCGCATAGATGCACGAATAAATTTAAATTGAGCTAGTGCTATGAGCTGGGTTAGAAATTTATTTTCATATGATTTCTGGAACTAGATTGAGAAACGCACTTCCAGAACTAAGTTTCAAAACTTAAAGGAATTTAAAGAACTTGCTTTATCGTTATGTCCAATCCCTCTGCTGTTATAAGCAGAGGCAGTACCTTTTACCTCTTTTCCTAGTTAGCCAAAACGACTGGCTAGGTTTTCAAAATAAAATATTGTATTGGTAGTCATTCAGCACAGATTTGCTTCTGATAGCAGAGGAATCAGTGACCCCAGGTTATAAATGCCACGGGACATAGGCCTGACACAGAAAATAATAACCAGCATTTAGAGAACTTGAAATAATAATCAGGTCTTTCAGACAAACACAGAAACCAAAAATGTTATGAAAAGAAATCAGGACACTGGCTGGACAGATCTGGATGTACTCAGAGCTGGAAAAGAAATAAGACATTTTAATTTTTATTTTTTTTTTACATGGAATAACTGAAAATAGATTTATCATACTTTTCCTTTTCTGTGTCTTAAATTTCTTGCAAACTTAAAAGAGTATTGTGTACTCTTTAGTAGTCATTACATTCATCAAGGAGCAGCTGTCAAGTAAAACTGTACCAGCCCTGGGCATGTAATTGAGTCAGACTCCAAGCAGTTGTGCAAGTTATGATGAAGAGCCTCTATTAGGACTGAAATGAGGGGATTGTTTTTCTTACACATGTCAACTTGTCCCTGTCTGAAATACTTCTAGGGAATGTTATAATCCCTTAGTTAAACCCTAAGCTTAAGTCAGAATATATAAATCAATGAAGAGATACTTTTTGATTGTTTTGAAAGATCAATTATCTCCTTGTTTACTTAACTGTTTCATAGAAAAGTGTTTCTTATTCACTGCCTTTTGCATGCCACCTAGAGAAGTAAGGGGTGTGAAAGTGACTTACTTCTGAAATTCTGACAGTTTGGAGGAGTGTCTATCAGATTTTTCTCTTGTTCCAGACTCTCTCTAGCACTCCCAGTGAAAGCAGTGGAAAAGCTGACTTTACTAGGAAAGAGAGATCAATATTTTGAATTATTTCTTTATATAATTAACTATCTTGAAATAAATCAGGCTATAGTTCAAAAAAGCTTCATATTTCTTACAGACAGCTGATCAGATACATGCACTGAAAGCCATTAGCAAATCCCATGTGCAGTATTCATTATTTCTGTGGTGCATTTACAGTTCTTTGCAAAGCAAGCGGCGGAAGGGTAAATAATTTGCCTTATGGAGCAATCTGAGAGATTGTTTTTCATTAAATGTACAACTACAGGAGCTGCTTACAGAAGGAAGACAAGTTGGAACTGGACTTAAAACTCCAGGGAGAAAGTCATTGCTCCAGCCGACAGAAATTTAAAAACCTTTATTAAAACACAAATGTGAAATTATCAGTGCCCCAGATACGTCAGCTTTCAGTTGCCATAAAGGTTGTTCATTGAGTTCACCACAGCATGGATTTTGTAGCTATGAACAAGTGGGGCAGAATGGCTGGACCATATAATACTGCTAAAGGCTCTGCTGCCACCAATCCAAACTCTCAGCTGAGCTACAGTTGAAAAGTTCCATGTGCCAAAGTAAGTGCCAAACATGGCACTGTGAAAGCCTAAAGTGTGGGTTAGTTGTCCAAGGTTACCAGTGGAAAATAATGTGAAGGAAGGCTGCATCTAAACCCTCTTGAAGAGAAATTTAAAGGACAGAGACTTATTTGGACCAATTAGAAAGGAGAGTATTCAGTATGTAAGAAACACCCTGGAAGAAAGCACAAAGAGCTTTACAAAGTAGACAGGAAGGGACTGAAGAACAGTGCCACTGACACATCAACACTGGCTTTTTGATTCTGTACAGGAATGCAAAAGTTGACTCCTATGTAGAGCAATCCACAAAGCATTAATTAGAAACCATTACTGCTACCATCCCAGTCATATAAGAAAACTCAAAAATATCAGGTATATTTGCAGCTCTGGGTACCTCCTGGCTTTAGGGCACAGAAGCAGCATATCATCTTTGAACTCAGTTACCTTTCTTACAGAGCCCCATGCAGCTCCAGCTGGGATACTGGGTCCCTGCTCTCTGCACTCAGAAGGGACTTCAAAACACAGATGACACTGAACATCACCTGGTGGGGTAAAATTATCAGGTGCAGAAATCAAAGCAGTATCTTTGAACATAACCATTCAGGCATCTAAATCTAGATATAAAGTACCAATTTCTCTCTGGAGAAATTAGAGCAAGGTCTATCTAATTGCTTAGTGCTTGGTCCAGGGTCAGATTTAAAAACTTTGCTGAGTTCTGAAGAAGACTTGGTTAAGTTCATATGAGCAAGCAAATGGTGATGTAAAATTTCTTTTAAGTGGTTATAAATATTGTGGCAAATAGACCAAGAGCCAGAATGTATTCTGATGATGATGGATTCCACATATATATATATATATATATATGTGGAATATGCTCATTTGCTGAAAATTGGTACCAATGATCTCTGTGTACAGAGTGAAGAAATTTTGATCACATGTTGCGTTTCTATACATCCACTCACTGTGTTTTCAGGTTTGTATCTGCAACTCAAACAATGAGGGAAAGTTGACAAGTGATAGAAGCAGAAGGCAAAGTGTCTCTTTATTCTTTGAATTCATGCACAGTAATGTCTCCTCTAAAAACAAAATTCCTGGAGGGAAAAGAGAAGGGGGAGAGAAGAATAAGCAAAAATTGTTTCATTTATCAATTCAAAATAAATAGCGACATTTATGCAGCATATAAGTATAAATATATTAAGATTTATTGTATCTCTCACATCAAAACAAGTTATAAAGCATTTTTGCTTTGATTCTGAGCTTTTCTGGACTCTTGTCCTTTATTTGGATTAACAGTTGCAGTTACAACTTCCTCATGAGGGGAAAAAGGAGGGGCAAGCATTGAAGTTGTGTCAGGGGAGATTTAGGTTGGATATTAGAAAGAGGTTCTTCACCCAGAGGGTGGATGAGCACTGAAGCAGGTTCCCCAGAGAAGTGGTCACAGTATCAAGGCTGACAGAGTTCAAGAAGCATTTGGACAACACTCTCATGCACATGGTGTGACTCTTGAGGATGCTTCTGTGCAGGGCTAAGGCTTAGACTCAATGATCCTCCTGTATCCCATCCAACTCAACATATTCTGTGACTCTGTGATTCTGTGAACAGTCTCATATACCAATGAAGACAGTTGGAAGAATGCATACAAGAAAAAATGGGAACATATAGAAGAATAAAAACATGTAAAAGAATAGGAAAATTAAAAAGAAAGCAAGTAGGAGCTAAAACTAGAAATTTATAAAACTTTTCGAAAAAAAAATCCAAATACTTTAAAAGAAACTATGTGGAAGAAAATTGACATGTAAATCTTGTTGAACTGATCTTCAGATTGATTAGCAGTGTTTATGTGTTTTCTAACTTAACTAGATTTAGTTGCTTAGTTGGTTTCTTGCTCAGCAATGTAACATTTGCCCCTTTTATACTATTTCTCCCCACATTTAGTTTATAGTATATTTATAATATGTCTTCTATTACTCATTGTCTCTCTAAATGAGACAAAATTTCAATATCATTCTAAAGAGTAGATTTTCTGATAACACTTCTTTTGTGTTTGTGAACCTTTTATTGCTGTCACATCCTTTTCTCAGATAGAATGACAAGAAGTGAGCCAAATATTCTGAAGAAGAATTTATAATTGATCCTCATAATAACAGTAGTCAATTTTTTGTGCTATTTTCTAGCTTATTTTTCACACCTCGTTCTTTCAAGCTATGCTTTGGGGTAGAAGATATTAGCAGCTCAGATTTCCCTTCTATTGTACAACAGTGTGATTTTTTCAATAATTCAATAAACCCACAGCTGTATACCCTTTCTCCAAGCATTCTGACTTCTATGAATGTATTCAGAGCTTCTTCTAGTTATTTACAGCTCAAATGTTTGCTCCTCAAATATCCATGCTGAAGTTGTCCATCCTGCACTGCAAGATGCATGCAAATCTCCTGTATTCCAGCAGCTTCCACATAGTAAGTTGCACCTCATAACTTTTCAAAGGTAATTAAATAACCCCCCCAAAACTGAGAACAAAAACAAAGACTTGTGAAATTTCAGGTTGACTTTCCATTTTATCTCTCTGAGGGACTGTAGATGCATTCTTCTTTTTACTAACTTTCTTTCCTGGTTGTGAGGAGGAGAGAAAACTTGGCATTGACTATTCTGAAAGATGCAAAACATTGTAATACAACATAATTTTTGAAGGCAATGGTCCCAAACACATCCTCCTTCCCCTTACTCTGAAATGCCCAGAGACTGACAGTAACTATGCCAAGGGAGAGCCTATATGCCTGTCTTGTGTATGCCTTCCCACTACTAAGCCAACCACAGCTTTCCCCTGGCACATAACCAAGGGCAGTCTTTGGGTGTTGTGCTAGTTTAAAGGTAAACTAGTGGGAAAAATTAATCCACCTCAAAAGAGATTGCAAGTCAGAGCTAAAACTTACCAAAGAGATTACGATAAATACAATGATACAAACTGCGTTTAACCCACAAAACCAGATGTATAACCCAGCACCCTGGGACATGAACAGAATGGAGTTTGCTAACCCTGTGCTGAGCACTACGTGGTCCCCCTGAATACAAAGGAAAAGAAAAGGAAAACCTGTTGGTGAGGATGCTTTTCACAGTTCTGTCAAACAATGATCACAGTACCCTGAAAATGGCAGTCGCAGTTCCTTTTGAGGTTCTGGTCCTCCTCTGGATCTGATGAGTGGTACCAGAAGTCCCCAAACCCCAAGATGCTCATGTTCAGGTTGAAATGCCCAGCACCTTCCCCGAGGCAAGGAGTTTCACAATGGGTGATTTAACATTGTGAGTCATGGGGTATTTTTGGAATCTTTGATGGTCTAGATCATTGCAACTGCCTGTTATGCCAGTCCCTAATGGCACATTAACAGACATAACCCCTCAGGCTGGATGTGAAGGTCCTGGTGCCTCCCCGGAGTGGCATTACCAGTTGAGTCATTGGCGTGAAGACAGAAACATTTCCATTTCTCAAAGGGTTCTTTAACACCCAGTCTGTAGCCTGAGGTGTCAGGTATGCCCTGGGAAGCTGCTGCAAATGGTCCATTCTGAACTGTCCATCAGAAATTACACAGAGGGTGTAGAATACACAGTTTTGGTTAGACACACATAGTGGTAAACTGGTCCTAGCCCCTGTAACTAGGACAGGTGTCAATGATTGTATAACGTGACGTATAACGTGACATCACTTCTCTCTTTTCCTCCTTTTATTTTCCTTTGCATTTCTGCAGTCTTTCCCCCTCAGTAGCCCTCAACTCCCTGACCCCAGCTGTCTCCTCCCAATGCAGGTCCACTGCCTTCTACTGGTGCAAGCTGCACAGCCTTCTGTTCCCTTCACCCTGGGGATAGAAGTGTTTGGGGAAAGGGATCATACCTGCACCCCATCCCCTCCATCTTTCCTGCTGCCCTTGGTGCAGACTGAGTACTGAACTTGGCAGAAGCCCCCCCTGCAGGAGTCACCCCAAGTAGAGCTTACCATTTCTATTTGTGCAATCACTTCAGCCTTTTGTTCCCCTAAGACCTTCTCATTCAGAGGGTGCACACAGCTAACACAATTAACAATGCTTTGCTGTAGCCTTTTGCAATTTATTGCATCCACTCCTTTTCAACAGTCTCATAGTATAACACTTGCTTTCTTTGTCTAGGTAGGATTTCTATAATTCACTTAGAAGAAATTGGGGTAAATTTATGCTGCTTATTGCTTACAACCTGATCATTTTCTGTATATATTTAAGGGCTATTCTCTTGCCATATTCCTTATGGAGTGGAATTTTATAAATACATAAATATATGAAACATGTTTGTTGTAAAATGTTGCCTACATTTTCTCACATGCTGGTGCACCTCTTGATTAAATGACTCATACAGATCAATGACTCAAAGGCACTTTATATGCAGATATATTCTTGGTTTATCCTGCAGACCACCCAGTGCCAGCAAATACAATTATAATTTCATAATTGGAAGAGAGCTGAAGGGATGCAGGAGTGTGCGTGTACGCATGTGTGTGCAGTACAAGTGCATGGATGTCTAAAATGCATATGTGCACACTCACTGAGGATGAAAAAAGAAAGGAAATGAAGTGAATTAAAATGTCCTGGGTAATATGATTGCAACACATTCAAAATGTAGCATATTGGCACCAAGTGTGCTGTAAATGACTGTGAAGGGCTGCACGAAGTGCAAGGTTAATGATGCTCCAAATCTCCTGCCCTGGTTTGCTTGTCTTTGGTAGAGCATTTAAAGCGCAGCACACAGGGAATGGGATGAGGGAAGGGTGGCACAGTGGTTCTTCCTCACCCACAACCGCACCTTTCTGTCACTTCATATCTTTTACACAATTAAGATTAATTAAGGAAATAATTGCTGGGGATTAAATAACAAAATTACATTCTACAGGAATGTATTTTGTCCAGGCTTTCAAAAAGAAGGCAATACAAGAACAGCAAAACCTTGAAATAATAATTTTGAAAGAAGACACCTTGCTGTGGTATGATTTGTAGCAACAGCTATGATACAGTCACAATGACTAAGTGTTTGCAGGGTTAATAGGTGTTTACTCCCATTCAGAGATGGCTGTGTATTTTTCATCATAACATGTTTCAAACTAATCATGTTGGTTTTGTCTGAATTCTCAGATTTAATTTTCTTGAAAAAAAAATTAAAATGGCATTAATTTTCTGATCTTTGCGAAAGGTCAAAATAATTTACTAGTGAAACACTTTTCTGTTTTGGTACCAATTTTCTTTTTTTTTTTTTAAAGTAATTCATGTTTGCATTGGCATTAAAACTAAACACTGGGTTATAAAAGAGAATAGAAATAATGTGCTTGGTCTGATAAAGTAAGAAAAAAATGTTTCAATGAGTTAGCAGCTCTCTTTAGCCGTGCTATTAAAATCCAAGTAGAACATCCCAACAGTATTAACAAGCTCTAGGGTTATTCTAGTGACTGCAATTTCTGACAGTGAAAAACAGTGAAATAAGAGATGTAATTCAGAAGATTGGAAACAATTTTGATTTTCTCCAAACAACTCAAAATAAAAATGTAGAGTTTCTTTATAAGAGAATGTCTTTGTAACATCAGAAGTGGAAACATTTGAAAGAGAGAAGAAAAGGAAGAAACTATTATTTATTTCACTACTTATTTTGCATACATATTTGTAGACAGGCACTACATCATGAAGACCAACGAATTGCAGAAAGTAGGTTACTACAGTTCCCATGTCAGTAGAAGAGATGGGAATACTTTCCCAGGCTTCATAGCAAAGCTATCACAGGGAAGAGGAATGGATCCCATGAAGCTGGGAAACAGAAAACATTATTGACAACCAAGACTTCAAATGCCTGGGAAGAGCAGAGGGGCAGCCCCATGGCTCTTTTCTTCCACAGGGACATCATGGGTGTGGGTGCAAACTGCCAGCCAGCAGCACATCCCCATGGGGCCGAGAAGAGCAGAAAGGCAGCAAGTTACTGTGTGGGATGTGACAGATCTGAAAATGTAAAACTCCAAATGCCTACATATGAGCGTGGTATATATCTCTGCCCTTCTCTTTTATGGAACAATTTTTCAGTGACCTTTTAAAAACAGCTAGTGAACTAAAGAAATTTCAGTCAACTGATAGGTACTCATGACAAATAAATTTCCTGTGTAGCTGATTGCATGTGTACTTCAGGCCATGTATTAAAGGTGTCAGGTTTAGACAGCAATATTTTTTAATGCACATATTCTTCAGTCATCTCATCAGATTATTTGTGTGTCAGTGGCTGGTTCCTCTCAAAGTCCCATGTGGCTTCTAGAGGAAGATATTTAGCAAGGAAATGTTGGTTTAGACAATTAGTTGCTTGAATTTTCAGTTCATGTATTTTTTATAATAATTTTCTAATTTTTCTGACTAATCACCCACTTTTTAAGTTAGAGGCTTGCTCTGGACAGATGTGGTGCTGTGTGCATGTGCCCACACTAGTGGAGAACCTCACTTAGGGTCTGAGACTTCAGCTTTTGTTTCCTTCTCATGGGCCTTTTCTTTTTTCATCCAGTTGCCTGTTTAAAACAGGTGCTGAGGCTACAAAAATTATCCCAAGCACTTATTTTCCTACCAAAAAATCCCCTAACAAAGAAAAGCTGATGGAGCATCCATAATGGATTTTATGTGGTGGGATTTTGTGGTGACTTTTCATTTGTTTTCAGCTATTTAAAAATACAGTGCAGAAGCCATGATCATGGCTTTAGAACAACGTATCTGTTTTTATAGAAGGATGAAAAAATGGTATGTGTTCCTATGCAAATGAAGAATTCAGTCTTAATTTCATGAACTTTAAAATAACTATCCAAGATGGGGATTTCAAACATATAAGGTTAGAAAAAATCTTCCAAAGTACTTAAGATGACTCAAATTTAAATATTTGGTATAAAAAACTGCACACTTGCTGCAAACAGCCTGCTAACATTGAAGTTCTACTCCCTGTCAAACTCTAACAGCTTCTTTTTTTACCTTTTCGGAGTGAAGATTTACTCATTTGAGTCATTTATGTCAGTGTCTGGAGTAGGTGAGAAGCAGAGATTCCAGTGAAATCCTGTGTATTGTGTCAAATCTTCTGCCTGCTGCTGCTCATCAACCACAGCATTCACTTCACATCTTATGTATTGTGTCATTGGAAAGGGAAAATATTTTCCTTTCCATTTCCCAAATAGTGTCAGTGCACCACTGTATCACTCAGAGTATGACACAGATTCCTCTCCAGCAAAGGTAATAAAATGAGATCAGTCACATCCTGATTTTCAGGAGCTAAATCTGTATGCCTTAGTGATGTCAAGTATGCCAGCTATTTGCCAGCAACATTTTTTAAATGGTACTTAACATGTTACAAGGGTCCTGCCAACTGGGTAGTCAAAATATAAATGAGTGTCTTGAACTGAGAGGATTCCTACGGGTGGGCAATTAAAAACCCGCAGTCTTTATAAAGGGAACAATGTAGGTGGTGGAAAAACATTTGCCTTGCTATGCTGTATTGGTGTGTTTCAGCCTCAAACTGCATGGATCACCCACAGGGACGCAAGGAGAAGCAATTTTTCATGCTTATCTTGCAAGTCCTGACTGTGACCATGGGTTTCAATTAATGTAGGACATTGAAAACAATTTATTTACACAGGCAGCCTTTCTGATAAGCTATTTCCATCTTTTTCATCTTTGTTGCTTCACGAAGAGGCAAAACATTGAAAAGTCCAAACTGAATCAGTTGCTGCAGAAATAGCTCTTGACAATGACCTACCTACCTAGGAAAAAATGTATTCATGTTGAAACTCCCCAGCAAAGGAGTAATTTATCTGATTAATACCAATTATTTCTGCACTTCCCCTTACTTCTGTGAAGCTTGTGTCTTTAAAAATTGCTGAAATACAGAAAACCACCCACTAATCAATCACGGTCATGCATGATACCTTTCAAAGAGCTTTCTTGCACTCCTGACTAACTTTAACTAGACTTAAATTGAATGCTGCAAGCAAAAAATTACAGACTATATTTAATCAGTCTCCAGAAACACCTAGTCCTGTCCAAGAGCTTCCTTCACATGCAGTTATTAAAATACAGTGTGGTGTAAACATCTTCCCTTCCTACGTGACAGCCCACACCATGAGGCTACCAAGGAATTTATTCAATATCTTCCCAACATGCACACCCACCTTTCACTTTGGCAAGAGCTACTGAGAACTTCACTCAGAACAATCTGTGAGCAAAAGAACCTAATGGCTACTGCTTGCTTCAGCACAAGAAAAGACTATTTTTTTCCAGACTAAGTGCAAACAATAAAGCTCATAGGGAAGATGGACCAAGCAGCTCCTTTCACCTCTTAAATTATTTTTACTTAGTTGACCTTTACTGTGTTGCGGTCCCTCAGCTAGATTCTTCATTTCCCTCAACCTTACTTTAAACAGTTCTCTCCCTTGTCTTCTTCTGATGTCCCAGTCAAGATAGTCATGAAGAAATCAGAAAAATTAGTTTAATAAGACATTGATTTGTGCCCACCATCTTTCTGGTTTGTGCTCTTTGCCCTGGTTACTACATCCAGGCATATTTGGCCCGGAAAAAAAAATCAAAACCATTTTTTTTTGCCAATTAACCTGTTGGGTTTTGGTGTGGGTTTTTTTGGGTTGGTTGGTTGGTTTTTGTGGGTTTTTTTGGTTGTTTGATTGTTTTTGTTTTAAGAGTGAAGTATGGGAGGAAAAGAAGCTTGCAATGGCATCAATTTCTCTTAACTTCCTGGGCAATTCATGTTTGTACATTCTCGCCTGAGCTTTCCTATGTCTGCAAAAGCTTCCTCCAACACATTCCTGCATTGTACTGTAGGACTTCCCATCACTCCTCATCCAGGCTCATTTATTATACAGTGCAGTGCTGATTGTACTTGCCTTCAAATTTTCAATTTGCATCCTCCAGTTAAGTTTTAGATCTGCTGAAGAATCAGAACAACTCTCTTTTGTTAAATCATGTCTTTGTGCATGATTAGTGATGGCAATAATTAGGGAACAATAATAGAATGCAGATAATAGTGGCTATAATGAGTTTAAGTGCTCATGCCTTTTGGCTAGACTCAAGTTAACTTTCCTCATAGAAGCTGGTATGGGGCTCTTTTGGATTTGTTCTGAAAACAGTGTTGATAACAAAGGAATGTTTTAGCTATTGCTGAGCATGGTTTACATGCCATCAAGTTCTTTTCTGCTTCACACTTCATCCCACCAGCAAGGAGACTGGAGGTGCACAAGAAGTTGGTATGGCACTTCTTAAAACAGCTGTCCAGGAATAAACTGTGATGCTGCTTCTTAAAACAGCTACATTTTAAGCTAAACACACACAAATCTTTATTTATGGCATTAATCAGTCTTGAACCGTCCCCAAGATGAAATGCACTTTTCATTTTGGATGTATAGTTCCTTGCAAAGCATTAGTGCTTTTGGCTGGTTAACTGCTACATTCCTCCTAACAAATTATTAATTACACAATTTATCAAAGTAAGTAGTCAGATAAATGGTTTGCCCTGCCTCCTTTTCCTTTTTTCTGCCTCAAATCTTCTTCCCACTCACATGGAAGGGTTAACATCACAACATACATACTCTTCTTCGATCTTAACCTGAAAGAATCTGGGGTTTAGTGATTGTGACCTAAGTGTGGGAGGAAGAAGAGAGCTTTAGGGGCAGAGAATAGGAGCACAGCTCTCCCCTGTGCTCCCAGGGTGACTCTGCAACCTTTACATGGAAAGCTAATGTGGGCTGCAGTGCTGTTAACTATCCTAAACCTGAATTATCTGATAGGAGGAAAGCCTACAGGGAGCCTGAGAGGGAGGAATATTTGATCATAATTTTTTTCTGTGCTGTTGCGACATTCATTTTTCTAACTTTACCAACACATTTGATCAGGATGAAATGGTGGAGGAAACTTTTTGGTACTTAAGTTACTAACATTTTAAAAATAAAAATTGATCCTTTGGTTCTAACTCAGCAGATAGAAAATCATTCTTCTTCTAAAACAAAGGGACCTAGTCTCTGGCAATCCATACTTCACACTTCTTGCTTAAACAGCAGAACTATGGCCCTTAGGAACTCTTTAAAACTCCTTCCAGTCTCTGTTACTAATAAGACTGATCTAGAATCCATTCTGTCTTACAGTCTTCTGCTGTTGGTTCAAAATCACACAAACCACACAAAACTTGAAGATAAGTCTAAACTTTTGCCTTTGTCCTCATTCACAGACACCTGCTATCCAGTATTATGAGCTTCCATAGAGGAAATGAAGAATTAGTTGTCTTGTTTGATGTTCTTATTTTCAGTATTCTCCCTAGAAGAATAATTGTTTCCTTGCAATCTACTAAAAAAAAAAAAAAACCTCTGCATAAAGTAGTTTAGTTCTGTGTTTTCAGCAGAAATTCAACTCTTAATAGTTCCTTCTGGGCCAAGAAATAAGTAAAGAATTCACTCCCACTACACTCTTGTGTTTTGGAAAGTGGAAAATACAGTCTGCCTTGCTTGAAATACTCTGATGTCACATCAACTCTGTGTTTTAACTTTGATCTTCTGACTAATATAAAAAATGCATTTGAGTGAGTAATTTTCCAAGTGCTTTCTCTTACACTGGATTGAGCCCAGAGTATATCTTTTCCATTCCTATGTCCTGCTGTGCCTGAAGCTCAGTCCTGAAGACATGGACACCTCCAGCTATGCAACATACTGAGTTCATGTAGTGAACCCATCTCCTCAGTCCTAACAATAAAGGTGATACAACTGGGTGCATTTTCACTCCTTAGCTCTTCTTTATCAAAATGATTTGGACTTGAAAAAACCTACTGGTGGAGGTGTCCAAACTAGCTATGTCTCCTTGGCAGGCAACTGGATGCTAACTCATGCTGTTGAGCACTATGGCTCTGGATTTTTATGTTTCTTTTACTTTGACCCCTTTCTGGAACATGAACTGTACCAATATAGATTGTCATTTCAAATTTCAGAAGTGAGGAAATGAAGCACTTGCTGTGTCTCCAAAAGCTGCAATGAGATGTGATGGTGTTTCTACATAATGGCTGATTTTCCCCTGATGCAGTGAAAACTCTGGCAATGTATGAAATAATTTCTGCAGCTGACTGTTTAAAACATATCCAAAAATGCTAGTATGGGCACAGACAGCTGTTCATTGTGATCAAACATTTCTATATGGAGAATTCTCTATGCAATTTTTCATGAAAAAACCAGCAACTCAGGGGCAGTAAGAATTTGGAATAAGTTAGAATAAATCTTCCAGACTGTTCAGGGTTGTCATATTATGTAACAGTTTTTGATGACCAAAATTTTACAAAGTATTTTTAAAAAAATATATAGTTGTATTGATTGCAATGAGATGATACAAGCAGTTTATATTTTACCTATATACCTTTGTTATCAGTTAACCCTGCATTAAGACCACACATTTTGTTGTTGTTGTTGTTGGCCGGACTTCGCGAACGAAGATCTTGGGCTAAGCCTGCGCAATGGATTTTTTAAGTGAGGCACAGTGTGCACGGAACTAGCCCCACTCCCTTTTCTCCTGAGGCTCATCTTGCCACGGCCGAGCAGCTCGGATGGCGACAGCGAGTTCCTCCAGGATTCGAACCAGCGTCCTCAGAGGAGGAGCCGGCTCCACAGGCGGGGGCCTACGCCACTCGGCCAACGCCCGCCACCACACATTTTGTACTGATGAGAGGAAAGAGACAGGGTTTAAGGGGAATAAATTTAGCTTTCAAATCCTCAAAGGGCTCTTTAAAGCTATGTCTATGCTAAAGCAAAGTAATTCTTCAGTCTCACTCCACTCATTGGTGTTTTCTACCGACTAATGGAAGCTGTTCAGCATGTAATATGATGCCTCTCTTTCTTCTATGTATTGGGCCACTATCCACTGTATTAGTAGATCTAATACAGAACAGTGGATTCCAGTTCTGGCCACAAATACATAAATGTAGGTGTGATTGCATTAGCTATACAGCCTCTGATAATCAGTACTCCAGGCTGAATAGAATTTTCTGAGCTGATTTAAGAGGGAAGTGTTGGCTTTCAAGTTGGAAGAGTTATAGACTGTATTGCATCTGCTTTCTGTCTTTGGAGACAGTGTATATGTGCAGAATCAGGAAAGAAATTAAGCTCACATAATGATTTTGTCAGGTTAATTTGATCTAATGCAGCATGAGATTTCTAATTTCAGTTTAGATTCAATGATTTTGACAAGGATGCTGCATATGTAGGGCAAAAATGATAATTACATTATACTACCTGCCAGACTGAAATGATGGAAGTGATGAATTCTGAGTTTGAAGCCACTATAATTTTAATTAAAGTTAGGAACTCTGATGCTGTCTGGCCACATTATTAAATTCACTGTCTTATTGTTAAGTGATTTTTGCTATTAAAAGATAAGAGAGTTGTCATAAGCATTGTTTCTATTTAGTATGCTTTCAAATCTGTTGGTAGCATTCAAATGTTGCCCTTAAACATCTAAGTTGTTTCAAAGTTAATTTCAAGTTTTAAAAAAAATATATTTGTTATTACTCACTTTATTATTTTCTTGCTAATCCTACAAGAACTGGGGTTTTTTTTCAGTCACATATTGACCAGAAGAGCATCTGCAAGTAGAACCACCTAATACTCTTTCTCCAGAATGAATATCTATAGATTTAAAAAAATAAATAATCCTCTACCTGCCACACAGTTGTTCTAACTTTGTGAACTCATCTACAACCCTTTTCATTCCTTCACTGTCACAATGAGAGCTTAGTGGATCGTGCCTAGTAATAGCATTTTACATTATTCCTGTGTTGTGCCTTCTAGTTCAGGCAGGCAAGTAAACTCCCACTGCCACTGACAGGTGTTTCCTTAAAAGATTGCTGGAACAGTGTAGAGGTTTCATTTCTTTCAGTGCAAGGCCTTAAGAAGTATTTTCATGTATTGCCCCTTAGAAATTGAGTGGTGGCAGCTTTTGGTTGGTTTGGAGGGGAATGAAACAGGATCAGAAGCACCTCAAGATTTTAATTCCTTTTGCTCCTTTCCAATCTTTACCTTCAAGTGGTGCTCCCTGAGCTGGGGTTCAGGTCTTCCTTGCTGAGGTAATGCTTGCAAGGTCAAGGAACAGACTTTGACTTGCAGCTTAAGCAAGCAAGCTCTCAACTGGGGATGCCAGAACTGTCAAGTTCTTTTCAGAGCCAAGGGCTTTTCAGAACTCAGGGGGCAGGTGGATTTTCATGTGTATGTAGTTGGAGCCACAGATTTCTGATTACTTGTGTCAACTCACAGGTCACGTTTAGATGCTGCAGTTGCCCCAGTTCACCACTATATACTACAGCTCCTGGAACAGGCCATTGTCAATAAATTATAAAGCAAAAGTGGAAAGGCAGACACACACCAGCTCTTTTTTCCACCCAGTCCTGTTTGGTTCAGTTTAAATACTTTACAGAGTTCAATTTTTATGAAGATTAAGAAGAAAATAAGCAGGTCTCTTACTTAGCAGGCAGACAAATATTTGAGAGAACTAAGGACCTACATACTAAGTGCTGGTTTCCCCTTAACCCAAGATGCTAGGGTTTGTGTTTTGGGATTGGGATCTGAGACCTCGGGTTTCACAGTGAATCCTGAAACACAGGCACAGGAGGAACTTCTCCAAAAACCCCATGCAACTACCTTTTCAAAGCTTTTGTTCTCTGTGGAAACAGAACTGCATTCAAGGGTTTAAGTCCTTTACTTTCAGCTTTTGAGATCTATTTTTGTTGCTTTGTGAGCTCTGTGCTTGCTTGATAAAGAATGGTATTGGTGAGCTAGAAAAAAAATGAAAGGATGGAGTGAAACAAATTTTAAAAAGTCTCTAAATGTATATGCCTTGATTAACAGCTGGATGAGGAGAGTGTGATGGCAAAAGCATGATGGTCTACAAGTAGCTGAAGGATGGAGTTAAAGGACAGTGTTGGGATAACAGAAGACATCTTCTATGAATTATCAAGATTTTATCATCAAAATATAGAGGTATGTTTATAAATGTTTAAAAACAATGGTCTCTGTCTTTTCCCTTATCTTCCGTATTTCCAAAGTACCTCCAAAGGAATAAGCCATCCTATTCTGTGGATTATGCAATAACATACAAAAGCAGCATTTGAAAATATTACAGTTAATACCCAAAAACATTGTTCTTAAACGAAAAATGTGTCCAGAAACTGAAGATGACCAGGATCAGAGCTAAAGTTGCTGAAGTCATAATTAGTTATCACTTAAATGCAGTTCTCAGCAAGGAGTGGGACAAAATCACTACCCTTTCTAGAAGGGATGGCTCAAAAAGGAATATAGACTTTTGAAATCACATCTAGGGTGCACTCCTTGGAAGAAGTTCACAGAAGATAGGTATGAATTTTTAAATAGTATCTAGACAAAAACATCTTGGCAGATGCTTCCAGAACTACTGATCTGCAACGAATGCAGCCAAGCCTATCAACTGGGCTTGCCATATTCCTTATGCTTTTGGGTTTTAACACCACAAATCTTTCATTGCTTTCTGAATTTTTCATTTCTTCCTACACAATGTTGTAGTGCCAGCAGGAGGGCCTGGTAAGACCTAGTACAAAGCCCACAGCTTGGAGTGAGTGCCTGGCAGTGGATACAGCAGTCCATAAGTTCCTTGGAGTTGTTCTCTGTCTTAGTTTTGCCCAGAAGGACACCCGTGAGCACAGACTGTTCCACATTACAAGCCAAAGCACAGCAAAAACTGATTAGGACATTTGCTTTGATGACACCTTTAACACAGATGTACCCTGTAGAAATCCCCTTAAAAAGGGGATATGTTGTTTGGACACTGATGAAAACTGTATCAAACTTTAGTCCCTAGTATCCTGCACAAATACTTTAGCCATCATGCTCAGGCATAAAAAAGATACAATAAAAACTTTTTCCCCAAGAATCCTCTCCTGCATTGCTGCAGATTTGCTCCATCTATAGAGATAGCAGCTCTCAGGGCAGGAATCACCACTGAGACCTGGTATCTGTTGGCAGCATGAATCCCTAAGTCAGGGGTTTTAATGTCTTTTTTTCTACAGTTCTGGATGTTATCTTACTTAACTGATGAAAGTATTTTGTATCTGAATTTGACATGCCCCATGGAGGCCAGTGGAGCCTGGGTTCTGGGACTTGGGCACTACAGTATCCAACAAACAGAGAAAGAAAAAAGAAAAACTGAAACCAACAAAACCCCCCACATTATGACTATCTCCTGCAAAACAGTTTCATAGAAGCTAGAAGTCTCAGAATCAGAATGTCAGGATATATATGTGTGCGTGTATATATATATATATGTATATTTCAGGTTCAGAAATATACAAGTAGCACATTCTTAAAAGAAACACCATTTTCATTATGCTCCTTGATGACTTATTGGCCATAACTGATTCCTGTCTGCTGATGACAGCACTTAGTTGGCTACTTCTGTCTCTTGTGCCTGCTTTCAGTCTCTCATATAAACAAATCCCTAGCAGTAGCCTTTTACAGATAATTTCAAATGTTTATTCTTTTCAGCAAGAGCAGGTGAAACTCCCATATTTATTTCTCTACAGTTTAGTTTGCTGTCATATGAAAAAAAAATAATATAAACCACCCACTCCACAGTATTTAAACACCAAAATTACATTCCTGAAATAAATAAGTACAATACACTCGACTTTGCAAAAATAAAGTGAAACAGTTCACCATATGGGGCTCTGTCAAGCTCTTTGCCTGTAGGCGTGGGCTAGTCATCCCAAAACACATCTTTGTATCTGAATGTTTTTATTTTTAAAACATGTAAGGGCAAAGCAGCAGCAGCAACAACGACAACAACAATAATATAAGACCTATCTCAGTATTTCTACACTTAGTGCCTCCTATGCATCAGATGTATATGAAGTCAGAGTAACAGAGGCCAAATGCATACACTCTCCTTCTGTTCACCCACATACACAAGGGCAAATACTGCTCAAATGGCAAGATGAGTTTAAAAGATTTTTCCCCACTTTTTCTGACTTTTATTGCAGAACAGCTTGTAGTATAAATAATAAGGGCTAGAGAATTTCCCTTATAATTTACATATATAGATCACAATTTCTGTTTAATCTGCAGCATATCTTTCAGATAGGCTACCTTTGGACAGTAAACTTTAAAGGATGGAGAATCCTGTATTTTTCTATGCAAATTAGTACAGTGCTTTTTACTCTTGCTACTAAATTGCATATAATTTCTACTCTGAATTTGTCTAAATTCAATTTCCAGGCATTGGATTTCATTATCCTTATTTTACTAAATTAAAGAAGCCATTATAGGAAGTCTTCTCTCCATTGAGGTACTTCTGAAGGCCATGATCACATCACATGTTAGACTAATTAACTACCCTGGATCTCTTAATTCTCTCTAGACCTCAAATTGAGTTTGTATCTCTTTCCTGAACTTTTCTAATCTTTCAGCATCCTTTTCCAAAGTGTGGGTAGAATCAGACATGCCTCTGCTCCATGGAACCCTCACTGTGATGACACAGGACTGTCACATCTCCATCCCCTCCCAGCAATCCTCAGTTCTCACTTTTGAGGACTGAGTTGACCCTATGTGGCTTCAACGCTGCAATTGCAAATAATTTGGCTCCTAGCTGTCTGACTTTTTATTTAGATATGCCAAAAGGCATTTCTCTTTGGTAAACCTGTGTAATTGCTTTGCCCTTACCAATTTATAGCAACTTACCAGTTTTAGTGTAATTTACTATTTTTTATGATAAGAACATTTTGTATTTTCTCCAGCTCATGCTTATGGTTACTGAAAAGCACAAGGAGCTCAAGAAATATATATGCATAAAAAGACTATATAATTTGAACATAGCAAAGCAATTTTCAAGTTGTACAATGAAGACCGTCAGTTTATTTGCTTAGTGAAATAAAATAACATAAAAGACCAAGTAATTTGAAAATGCTTAAACTTGATAAGATACACTCTTACTAAACCAATTTCAAAGTTTTAGTTGAAAACAGACTCTAGTCTGGCAAGAATAAGTTTCCTATTCAAGCTCATGTGAATTTGCATGAGCTGTACTTCCACTCCGTAGGTTACTGCAAGGAACATTCCCATGTAGCACATATACAGTCAGGTTGCACACCATGCCACATAGTCAAAGTTGAATTCTGACCACTCTACTCCCAAATTTCTATCATTTTTCTGGAAATCTTTCTTCAGTCTGAAGTATTTAAACACCTCCAATTCCCCAGTTTTGCCTGTATTTTATTTGTGATGTCTATTTTACTGCTATATTTTAACTTCCTGTACCTTTAAAATGAGTTATCTTGCAAACTTTATCAGGAAACCTAAAGCCTGCACAAACAGCAAATATGGAGCTTACAATAGACCCCACTTTGCTCTAACTTTTACTCACTTTTTTTGGTCCTAAATACCTTAAATGTTCATTCCAAAATGATGACTTAAGTAGAGGAGAAGCCATTATTTTAAATTAGTTTAGTCTGAAAGTGGCTCTGTAAATTTGTTTGATTTCTGCTCAGAAGATCTAGTGCCTAAAAGCAATCAGACACCTCACAGGAGTGGGGTTTGATTCTTCTTTTGGAAAGGCAGTACTGAAAGTACCAGCAAACACATCTAGATCTGGGCTGTATCGCACCTGCTGCTTCAGTCTTTCCTCCTTCCTTCTTCAGCTCATTACAGAAGTTGAGACTGGAGATCAGAGAGTCAGAAAGATATCAGTCTGATTTCAGAATTCACCTGGGACTTGTTGAACAGGACATTTGGAAAGAAGCCTACTTTCTCCTTGTAAATTGAACAAGAATTTTATCTGCAAATCTCAGAAAGAAAATGATAAGTAGAATCCACAACATCACTTCCACAGTCATTTTGTGGAATACAGTCATTCTTTAAGAGCATTTCAGAGGGTACCTTGACTGTTAATTTGAGGATTCAACATACTTCAAATATAAAGACTATTCATTTGAAAAATTACGAGAGAGCTCTTCTGTAGATTTATTAATATAATTATGATGAGCAAATTAAACGCAGATGACTTCCCAGAGGGTAAGTTCACTTAATGACATGCAGAAAGGTAATTTATATGTAAAAAAGCTCTGCTAAGGATGCACATACAAGAATCCACAGGTTTTTTCATATTTTTGGAGAGTTTCTTCCCATTCAGATTTCTTTGAGTTTTTGTTCTTCCTTCATAGAGTAGCAAACCGATTTAAAAAAAATTCTAAAAAGGAATGTAATTCCTGTCTGAGAAATAGGGACTCTAAATCACACGTCAGAGGTTTCCATGAAAGGGAAGGTACAATCACTTTATCTAATACAATAAAAGTTAAATTGGATTCCAGTCTCAGCTAATTAAGATTGTATACACTAAGGAAGCAGCTGGATGCTCTGTCAGGGCAAATAGATTGTTTTCCTATATTCACAATGTATAACTGGAGGAACAACATGCTTAGATGTTACTCTGTACATGCAGGAAACCCAAAGTTCAGGGGCATTTTTTCCAATAAGGAAACGCTATTGCTACTTGATTTCTGACAAATCAAAGAAGTTCTACTCAGGTAGACTAGAAAAAAAGTCCTGAGATCATCTAAAGCTTCCCATGCTAGGGACAAAAGTTACTGTCCAAAGTCTTATTACAAACATAAGTCATCATTTCCTTCAACCTTAATGAAAGCAGCGTAGTTAAATCCAGAGTAACCATTGTATGAGACAGCTACATCTCTCCAACATACTCACATAATAATCAATTCAAGCACATTTTCAGTAACATCAGAGCAGAAGAAGCAGATCTGCAGAACATATCAAGTTCTGCATACAAGCCATAGTAGATAGGCTGTTACACTTATTTCTTACCTGTCTATCTAAGTAATTAGGTCAATTACTTTTATTGAAGAAGTGTGAAATAGAGAAAAATCACTTGAGTTTAAAAAATAGCTATTCTTACAGCTGTTAGTCTATGTACTGTTTGAATAATAATGTATTCATACAATATAACAAATATAAACCCAGTCCTGCAACTGTTCCCAGGAAAGTGCTCCTTATTTACTAAGCTGTGAAAATAAATTCAGATATTCCCTCAATAAAATAAAAAACTCAAAAAATAAAACTGGTACAAATATAGGGTTATATTAATGGCATGTCCTGAGGATGAACTTCAAAATTCACTTTTACTTGGGAGTATTTCCAGAAACATAATAATTGCAGATTTCAGAAAACATTTTTTTTGAGCAACATGTGTTACATTCTTGTGCATAACTTCCTTTTAATAGTCCTTTTAGAAAGCTGATAGGTCAAATCAGAGCTTGCATAACTTCTGTTCAACATTTAGAAACATATAGCAAGTCTTCACCCTCAGCAAACGAAAACAGCTCTGGAAAATAGTACAACTCAGCTCGTTACTAACGATAGATATACATGAAAGTATCACCAACAGTTTTCCTTTCCTGATAAAATTCAAATTTTGTTAAATCAAACTAAATTTGACTATGGGAAGTTTGGAGATTAACAACATTAAAAAAAACATATTAATATTCCTAAATATGAAATATACAGGGACCAATGCTCTTGCCAGCCGACAGATACAATCATCTGTCCAATTAGCAAGAATATTGATTAAAAATAAACAGTCATTACTTAATGGCTCCATCTCAATGTTCTTCAGCTGATGAAGTTCCAGAGGCAATCCTGCACAGGACAGTTACAGACCTATATACTCCGACCACAATGCAGCCTGGAACTTGATGTGGTGTAGCAGCAGCCTTTTGGTTCTGTCATTGTTCGTTGAGTCCTACTGAATGGTAGACTTCCTCTTTTG
>VXAU01004605.1:1014215-1034488 GCA_013399695.1 Formicarius rufipectus | reverse complement strand
TTGTATTATTATTGTTACAAAAATTACTTGCTTAGAAATGTTTTTGTAATATTCATTTGCCTTTAACTTCATAGAGGCAAAAGGGCCTTTTTCCATTAAATGAAAAGCCTTCACCCTTCTTGGACCTCATCTACTATTTTTCTCACTATCACAATTTTGGATACTATACAGTATGCATGGAGTCCAGTTTGACTAAAATTGTTTCCTGAATCTTCCCATGCATAAAGAGATAATCTAGACCACTGGTATATGTGAATACAGATAATTTTATTATTTGTGTCTTCTTTAATTGTATCAAAATACTCCTAAGACTAATATGCAGAGGGATATTTACTTAATTTAGTTCCAGCATCTCAAACAAACAAGTTTTCAAAGCCTTTTGGTGGGTGAAAGTACAATCAAACTTGTGCATGCAGAGTTGTGCGTGCAGTAGTGGCTGAGGGGCTGTTTCAGGTGAACTCATCTATTTTTTTTTAATTAAATTTAATTTGAAATACTATCTGTGAGAAGATTTTATTGCTGATTAGATTGTTGATGCACTGTAGAAAACAGGATTGAACAGAGCTAAGGAGGAAGGTACATGATTACACAGCTTCTTGTGGTGTGGTGGGGGCTTTGAGCATTTTCTTGTTCACACAATTTTTAACCTAGAGCAGATCTTAAAAATTATTACTAAAAACACTTCCTCTAAATGATAATGCATGTTATTCTAGCAAGAATTAGAAGGCAGAAGACATACTTTGTCATTAATGCAGTGAAAAAAAAAAATGGTTTTGTGGTGATGTAGTGAATGTAGGATGTAGTGAAATTCATAAAACCCAGGACATACACTCTTTTGCATTACTTATGTTAATGTACAGGTGACAATCAAAACCATCCCATTTGAAAATTACTGTTTTGTGGAAGAAAATAACAGCATACTAACAATCATAGAACACCAGATTGAAAAGGACCTCAAGGATTATCTAGTCCAAACTATATGAGCAAAAACATGATCGAGACAAGGTTGTCCAGCACCCTGTCTAGCTGAATCTTAAAAGGGTCCAGTGCTGTGAAATCCACATCCTCCATCCACATCCATAAGTGTCACCCCTTAAACACTGAAATGCAGTGATAAGGTCTCCCCTAAGCCTTTTTTTCCTCAAGACTGAACACAATTCTCTCAGATTTTTCTCAAGTGTCAGATTCACAGTCCTTTGTTCATCTTTCTGGCCCTTCTCTGAACCCTAATAAGTGCTCCAAAGCTATCCCTACAATAATGCCCAATTTGAATTCCATTGAGTTGAGAGGAAATCATGCATATCTCCATCTGTTCCTTGAAGTGTAAAATAAGCTTAATACCTGTTAGTCCACCTGACAGGTGGATTTGAGACAAACATACAGATACCTGTAAAGAAGATGCTTCAAAAACACATATTCAGATAAGTTACTCCCAGTCTTAAACACTGTCTAGATGTTGTGCATGCATCTTCTTGACTCATCAGGCAAACTAGACTTCACTCACCCTACATTTGACATTGGATTTGTGCCACCACCATAGCTGTGACTCTTTCTGGGCTTGTTTCTTTATCCTTCTTCTCACTGCTGTTATTTTTTTTTTCAGGTTGCAGACATGACCCCTACATTATGCACATTATGTAACTACTTAAAAGTACTACCTGATTGTCTTACAATATACTTTTTTTCAACAGATTCTAAACAGCTATTTAGAAGAAGAGGAATAAATGTTATGTTTTAATGGTATTTCTATGTCTTTCAAACATATACAAAAGATAGACAATAAAAGATAACATTGGATTTCTGGATGCAACATAGAGATTATTGACTAATAAAATTCTAGATTTTTTTTTTTAATTATTACTTCAGGACAATTTAAATAAAGCTTTCTTGGCCAGGCCAAGTATCTATTTGTCCATCAAAAACTCCTAATGAGAATAGGATTAACAAAAACCCCCTATAAGAGATAAATAGATCAGCCAAGAGAAGTTTGAATCAGTGAAGATGAAAAAAACAGATGTCCATCATGATGTATATATAACTCACACTCAAAATATATATGACATCAAGGCTTCCAATACAATGTCTTGGGTAGCTAAATTCGCTCACAGGGAATTTACAGGTGCCTGCCAGAAACAAGATGGTCAGCCCCAGTTTGAGAGATTCCCTTACAATCCCCTACTTAATTTTTCTGCATATCATCAAGTTAAAAGACCGAGTCCAGGACTAAAACGGACAAATGACTGCCTAATTTTGGGACATGGCTGCCTGGCTTGAACTTTAGCTTTTGAACTGCAGTTTAGCAATACAGACTAGGCAGTGTAAACTGACATGACCAAGTATTATCCAGAGCTTCCCAGCCACAGTTGCAAGGCCTCACAATTCCCAAAAAAATCATGTTTTTTGTTTCCTATTCTTTTTTTCCCCTCAGAACAAACAAAAAAAAAAATAATGGTCCAGAAGAAACAAGGAGCTAGCTCTTAATTTAGCATTGTATTACTCAATAATTTTTAGAGGTTTTACTGGAACTGGAAGAATACCAAATAGTGACTGGTTGAAACAAACATTTTTCTTCTGTGATCAAATGATCAGATGGGATGGTGCGTCAGTCCTGAGAGGTGGTCTGGCTTTCCCCATGCCACTGTCCTGGCATCTGTACTGCAGAGAACTCTGTAAGATTGGGACAATTTCCCTATATGCCCTATTCAGTGCAGTGTTGATAAAATACAATTGCAGCACTGGAATACCATGACTTTGTATATGGTTTGCACTGTATGTAAACATGTGTGCTTGTGAGCATGTTTGTTTGTGTGTGCATCTGCAAAGAGGAAAGCCTGTACACAACTGTTCTGTGCTCCCTGGCACAATCTGCAACAAACATTATCTGTTCAGCTGTGTCTGTACAACAGACACTCTGTCTGAGCAAAGACACTCTCTGAGCATGAATTAAGTTACCCTCAGTATGAAAAGCAATTTATTGATCCAGTCCCTGATAGATTTCCTTTTGACTCAATTTTTACCTACTCTTAGCAAACCATAGAGCTTTAAAGGGAAAATTCAATAACTGCTGTTCCTCTTGGGTACTGTGTATCTGGAAGACCTAGAGTTTTAAAAGCATCTGAACTTATGAGAGGAGTCCTATTCCACACTGGGGCGGGGGATGGGGGGAAATCGGAAAAAAAAGAAACCACGAGAAAGCAGTACCTTGCTTCTTTGGAGAGTTCAGGATTTAAATTCTTGTTTTTACTGAGCCAAATCTGAGACATAAATTTAAGTGTCATCGCAATTCTTCCCCATCAGGTTGTAAGCCATTTATTTTTCAACACTTCATAGGAAAAAAGGACTTATGCCAAACACCAGACGAAACACAAAAAAAGCTGAAATCTCAGAGTTCTTTCCAGCTGTGGCACTCTGAGATCTATAACTACTATTGGCATTTTCCTTTGGAAGAAGTATTCATCAAAAGAAGAACATACTTTTCAAATAAGCAATGTCTTGATTTATGATGACAACATTTTATGAAGTTTTTGTTATGCCAGGAAGATTTTGAAAGATTTTAAAAGCTTTTGTGTCATCCTAGTGAGGTGAATTAGCCAGGGTTTGGGAGAAGAGTCTCCTTTTCTCTCTATATGACTTTCTCTTTCCTCCTCTCCCCCATGTCCAGCTATAATTTTTAATTTTTTTTTCAGCATTGCTTACAGGTTTTTTTCCTCTTCTTTCCTCATTCACATAAGTGATTAGAATTCCTCATCATTGTATGATGAGGAATCATACAATGTGTAACAGGTTAGACTTGGGCCCTGGTTTTGCGATTGGATCTGACAATGTGCGGGAGCCTTGGCACTCTGCTATCACTGTGGAGCCGTTCACACTACCTGCTGTATTGCCTGTGAGTAACCATTTGGCCTCTCTCCATGTAGCTGGCTTTGCTTTCATGTCAGTAAAGCAAACTAACAATTCCCTTTCCCCTCTTCTTTCTTGCTTTCTTGCATTATTGCTGCTTTAGTAATAGCACGGGAATGATATTGGCAGATGCCTTCCCACAAGTGACAAAATACTGATTTCTTGCTGCCACAGGACAGGATAGTGTACAAATTCCCAGGACTCACATAAAAGAACTTCTGTTAAGATCAATAGAACTTATTAATAAAAAAGAAGAGTAATTAATGATAAATGGCTCCAAGTGCCCATTATATAACAGATGTATGCAGGGGTTTGTGACCTCAAATACTCAAATGCACTCAATATTTACAAAGAATTGCATTCTTCCACAAGAGCAGTAATACAAGGATGTTTATTTTGTCATGCTCAGATTTCATAAAATAACATCTTCAAGTGCAACTTCCCTATCCTCAGTAAAACAAGCAAGCTTTTGTGTATTGCAGTACTAACACAGAATTCAGATCCTGAAGAGTATCTTAATAATATGGAGAAGAGTAAATGATAGTATTATTTTAATATGATTTCATACAGTATACAGCAAAAATAAAAGGCAACATTTGCCAGAAATTCTTCAGCAAAGTCATAGATGCCAAAGGAGACACTTAGTATGAAAACCAAACTATAGACTTTGATGAATGGTGAAGATAAATTATATGAGTTAACAAAAAACTGAGAGAACAGTATGTTTGATGGATTCAGAACAGGAGCGGAAGTTAGAGAATGACATAGACAGAAAGAAAAATTTCAGACTACCTGAAAATCTAAAGCTCATATTTAAAGAAATAGACACATAGGGAGGACTTTTTTCCCAGTTATGCCCTTGCGTTGCAACATGACCTTGACATCTCTAACGTTTTGGACATCTCTGCTGTGTTTTGTATAATTGTGTGGTGGTTTTCTTGAAGAAAATGCCCATTAAAAGAATTATTTCCACTGATTTTCTGTTTGTTTGTTTTTGTTTTGTTGTAAACAAAAAAAAAATATCACTGAACTTCCAAACATGTCAAGTAAAAAAATACTGAAAATATAAAAGAAAAAGTTAAAAGTTCCAAATAGAATTATTCCTTTGCATTTGCCATCAAGGATTTTCAAGGGATGCAAGCACTTTCTGAAAAGAAAAATGTTTTTCGAAAAAAACCATCTTCCTATAAAAATTAAGTTTTACTAGAAAAACACAGACCCAGTTTGGCCACCCAACATCATTACACACCTACTCATCTATTTATTCATGAAACAAGAGTTTCCAGTGCCCAAAAAGATATGGATTTCACCTGGCCAGGCAAACTGAAAGACACAGAACTAGCAGGTTTGGAGTATGTGACATGTTTTCTGCTGAGGGAACTCTCCATCTCCCTGCAGGTTCTTTTCAGCAGGATGGCATATCCTCGGATGCATCTATGACAAACCTTCTAAGAATACACACAGAGCTAAAACAATTTTCTCTTATGAACAACTCAACACGTGATTACTTCAATGACCTTCATTTACTTTAATGAGTTTGTTTTTAATTAATCCAAATGATAGTTCATTGCTTTCTCATGCAGCTCCTATTACTTCATGTATAAACTGGCAAAGTAATGACAAGAGTTCCTGCTCGCTTACAACAAGATAGACCCAGACATCATGTCTGGGTTCATTCAGACTGTAGCGTATATAATGACACACATCTGATAGGCATGTGATGAACATGTCACAGTATCCAGAGAGTTAATTGGCACAGCTTGGAACAAAATGTATGCAAGACACAGACAGCAGATCTCCAGAACCTGAGATGGAGTTCTTTATCATGAAGAACATAAAACTGGTTACAGTCTCATAGTCATAGTGCAAGTAAGGAGGAAACACTGAAAGCTGGTGCATGGAACACAAAGTTCATAGGATCTCCAAAAAGTCTCTCTGAAATGCCTTCCTTACTCCCTTATTTTCTGATCAATCCAACCAAATGTTTCATCACACATTTGTTTCGCCTTCATAGCTAATTCCTTGGGTTTTTTACTTTCCAGATTCCTGATGGTTCACATGGCAATGAGTTAGTTTTATTTTACTAATTCAGGGCTGGGTTTTGGTGCTAGCTGTTCACACATCCCTCCTGAGGATGTCTGTAGTTTTCAGCAGCTAGTTTGGCTTTGAGACAAAACTGAGGTTGCCATAATATTTTCCCGGCTTCACTGAGACTGAGGTTAGTTTTTGAGAAAGACAAGATGGGGAGTGTTTGTTGGTTTTGCTCTGCTTTTACACCCTTGGTACACAAATAAAGCATGGACAGTAATTTATAACACCTCTAAAATAATCTGTTTCTTATCTTACTGTGTTTGTTATTGCGTCTGCTGAATCCAGCCTAAATAAACTCTGTGCAGTTACACCTTTCTCACGCAGGAAAAGAACTGGATGACTGCGAGCTTGATTCCTGCCTGTCTTGTGTAGTAATTTACAGTGGACAGGAATTGTTGCTTCTTGAATTTAATATCTTGCACTTTGGGAAGATATAAATAGAAGAAAGCACAAAGCAGTGAAGAAAGATTAAATCACTGCAGAATAGGATAAATCTTTAACAGCTCCACGTAATCTGTGTAAATTAACTAATCTAAAGCAATTACAATTATTAGAAAGAGCACAGGTCTGTGCTGATAGCTTCTTAAATATTTTTTCTTTATTTGCCAACAAAGATTACCTTCAATTGCTGCAAACAAAATGAATCGTGTTCTTTGACTAGCCTTTTAGGTTAAGCTTTTTATGATTCAAGTCATTATTTAGATAATAGAAAAAGCAGACCTTTTAGGCAAAGGCATTATTTAGATGAGGAAAAAAACCCCAAAGAAACAACAAACAACAACAAAAAAAACCCAAAACAAAACAAAAAACATTTTTACACAGGCAATTATACACTCCAGTGTTTTGAATACATAAGAATTCTTCAGTATGAGTCTAGCCCTAAAATTTTTCAAAAGTAATCCTTCCTAAGACTGGTTAACTTATTACAGGTAGTCATGTAATGGCTGTCCAAGAACCTCAAAGTCTGTCATGAAATCTCAGAACTTCCTTGACTGCTTGTGAACCAACTAATGTGCTCCAGCACCATCTCCCTGGTCCATGCCCAGCACCACCAGGACTGAGCCATAACTTGTGAATTCCTGGCCACACTAGCTCTTGTGCTTGTAACAATTCCTTGATATAAAAAGATATGAAAAATTATGGCATTTTTCAAGGGCTCTTTGAGTTTTATTGTCTTCTATCTCTATCTATCTATCTATCTATCTATCTATCTATCTATCTATCTATCTATCTATCATCTATCTATCTATCTATCTATCTATCTATCTATCTATCTATCTATCCATCCATCCATCCATCCATCCATTTCTGGTATACTATAAAGTTAAGAAATTGAAGGAAAGCACTACTGGTGACCTATCTGAGTTTTTACTTCTGATCTGAGAGCAGAGCTTAATTCAAAGATTCAGTCTATAACTACTAATACTTGTCTTTAGTTTCATTAAGAGACAGTAAAGAAGCATTTCAGAAAAAAAAAAGAAAAAAGAATACTCCGTCCCATATAAGACATTCTTTGAACCATTTTAAAATGCTTAACTCATGTAATATGGCTTCTACGGACACCTGGGATACAAGACAGAGGAAAAACACAGGAATTTTTTCCCAATAAAGTCAAAGAAATCTCTGCTTTTATAATGTGATGGCTAGTGCTGAACATCAGCTGAATAAATGGTTAAATTATTATATGACTTAGAAATACAATACAGAAAATAAAGAACAACACAACAAGAAAATGAATAGGAAATTCACACTATTTATGAGTATGCAAGCCATAGATGAGAAGGAAAATACATGTGACAAAGTTTTATGTTTAAAATCAGAAAAGTTCTCAAAAGTACAAGAAATATTACTAACCTATGAAGGACAAAAACCTTAACTAACTTAGAAGTTGTCTAACTTAGAGGCTATATTTCAAAGGCTTGGAGGCATGCACAGATGGAAAATGTCAGTATGAACACAGCTTCAAAGTCAGAGGGACGCCATATTGGAATAAATATTTAGTTGCTATTAACATAAAATTAATCTTTTCACAGTAAATAAATTTCTAATGTAAAAAGATAACTGTATATATATAAAGATAAGATCCGTAAACTACCTTTGTGGTTTCTATCCTGGATCATTTTTTGCTTCTGAAACATTTCCTGTGTCATGGTTCCCTATCAAGTAATTTCCTATTACCATAACTAAAATGAAGTCAAATACATGCTGCTTATTGTAGTTTCTTGCATTTTCTAAACTTTTACTCATTTTACATTCTCATGGAAGGATGTTTTATGTTATTTTTATATAATCCAATACCTTTTAACACTTACTGGCTGACTAAATGAATGAACATTAAATAAGAGGGTAGCAGCAGAAGCATAGCAGGAACAAATGCCACAAGTGCAGCCTCCTCTGAACATCTGCTCAGGAAGCTCTGCACTGAGGCAGGTGATATAAAAATGCTGCCCTTCATAGGATCATCTTTTTGTACTTGCTTCCTTAAGCTTTCTGTGGTATTTGCACCTTGAACTCTGCCAGGCTTACAGTTCTGCAGAACTACTTTCACAGGCCTATGGAACTATGCAGTGTATAATCCACAGCATTAATCCACTGCTCTCAAATCGTATTTATTTGTGTGTTTGCGTAGTATAACTTGTACTGACAGAAGTCCTTCAGAAGTTCTACCAAGTCAGAGGTTTTCCAGTCATTCTTCACTCCGGCAAAAACTCAATATTCTTGCTGTGCCAGAAGATAAGAGAGTGTATTACACTCAATCATTATGCTTAAATTTACAGTTAAAGCCATAGTATTGCAATGGCACAATTAAAGGCTACAAGGTAGAAAGTTCTTTCATTTCTACAGAATGTGAAATTTCATTACTCCTGCTACTACCTCAGGATCCAGGATTTGCTTTCCTGAGGGTTTCCTCAAATGCTTCTGAAAAGGTCCTTTTTCTAATTCTGAACACAATAAAGAAGGAAGTTAATCTGAGCAGTTAATCCAATAATTCCATAGTTTGTCTTTTTCTATCAACATTCCATACCTACAGTCCCTGTCAACCAATATGTAAATTCGGAACAGTTTCTTTCCTACCTTATAGCTGACCATGAGCTCTGTGAATGTACGCATGCTTATCAGTATAAATATGTACATTTTAGGCCTTGGCTTCACAAACAACAAAACCAAATATTTACGAAAAATACACAATAGAATCCTACATTTGTTAGTATGATTCATATTTAACATTACTGAGTAATAAATCCATGTCTGTGTTGGCATAGCCATTTGTTTGCACTTTTTAAAATGCTTAGGATTAAAATAAAATAATGAAAAATTGTCAGTTTTCTCTCACAGATGCATATACATTGAACAAAAATAATGACTAGAAGAAGTTCTGCACCTAACTTTGAGAAGATGTCTCCATGAGCAAAAATTAAACGTATGGGAAGCCGGAAGTTAGAATCAGTCAAATCATAAGAAGCCCAGCAAAATAAAATTAAAAAACAAATATATAAAATATGAGGAAATCCTTTGCCTGAATCTCATTCTGCATTACTGCAAAGTGCTTTTCAAATCTGTGAGTTTCTTGATCAATTATCCTAAGTGATTAAAATATCTGCTGGAATGCCCCAGAAGAATGTATTATTTTACGGGCATGATTTTTGCATATGAATATGTACATAGAAAAAGTATGAAAGATTCACTACTGACTCCGAAGCAGATAACTATCCTCAAATTGAAATTTGTTTAAAAAAGTCCCCAACAACTTGATTTGTAAACCTTCTGACTGCATAATTCCCATAAATTTAATTATACTGCAAATTCAGAAGAGTGGAACTTCAGTACTTAGAGGTTGTTCACACTGCCTTTTTTGTTCAGAGCCTTCAAAATAGATCACACATATTCATTTATTAAACCATTATCTCATTTAAAAAGTGGTTTCCCCATCCCTGCCTCTTTCCATCTTTCTTTTCAAGAGACCACTGTTATTGCTATTACTCCTGGCTGCCACAGACCAGGAACAAGCATTTTACAGGGCACCTTGGAAATTTTAGCCATACAGACCAAATTTTCCCTGTGAATAATTTTGACTTGAATGTACAGATCTTAGGGAAGCTGCCAAATCCACTGTTGAACTGCAGGGATTTTGCTGCATAAGATGGCACCTAACTATAACTCAGGGGACTTCTGTGAGTTAAGACACCTGATGATGAAGACCAACCACTATTGTTCATTCTTTTTTCAGACTCAACAGGTCTATACTTACTGCGCTCTAATCAGCAGCATGACATGTTTTTTTGAAGTGATATGGCATCAAAATACACATTTTCCTGTACTGAGTGAATGTGAAAATCATGTGGTTTTAATTAGCTGTAAAAGGACGGTCCAGCAGCTGGTACTACAAAGCATATGAAAACATTTGCCTCTTTTTGGCTTTGCACTTAGAGAATCAAACAGTTAAGTGCTTGCTTTTCTAAAGTGAGTGATGAATGTGAAATCTGTTGATTGGAGAAGGCGTGGGGTTTTAAACATAGACTCTTCCCATTTCACTTTGGTGCTGCTGGGTGGCTGCTAATTGACTTCTGCTCTAGTGCCTGTTTCTGGATCATTACCGAAACTGTGTTAGTCATAGACTCCCTGAGATGTTTTACAACATTTCTTGAGTAAGAAGCAGGCAGCTGGTGTACAGTAACAGCACACCATAAAGGTTTCTGTCCTCTGTATACTTGCATACTCCCAGGCAGGGGCAGGTAAAACAGAGAAACCTGCAGGAAATCTCTGAGGGCAAGGAAGGAGGCATCTCTAGAGGGGGATTTCTGCCTCCCTGTTGTTCTGTAGGCCACTGTAGCCTGAAAGAAAGAAAACAGGAATTGCAGGTGATCAGGTGGCACATTTCCCTCCCTTGAACCTCTGCTTTAGGAGAAGCTAAGGAGCAGTGCAAAATGCTCTCCATAAATATTTCTTGAAGCTGTATGAAATTTTCTCATGTGTTCAATGGTATTCATTTTAGAAGACCACAAAATTCTACTTAGCCTCAAGCTTCCCAGCAATCAGCAACAGCCTCACTCAGACGAAAGGGATACTGCATAGGAGTGCTCAGGATTGAAATGTGCAAGCAATGAACATTGACAATCAATTAATAGTTTCTCTGTTTTGCCAGAGTTTGTCTTCATCCTTTGGAAGTATATACAAGCAACTTTGATAGAATCATAGAATCACAAAATGGCTCAGGTTGGATGGGACTTTAAAGATCATTTAGTTCCAAACTCCCTTGCATTGGCTGGGACACATTTCACTAGACCAGGTTGCTCAGATCTCCATCCAGCCTATCTTGAACACTTCCAGGGATGGGACATCCACAATTTCTCTGGGTAGCCTGTTCTAGTGCCTCACCACCCCCACACTAAAGAATTTCTTCTTACTGTCTAATCTAAATGTACTCTCTTTCAGCATGAAGTCCCTCCCCTCTGTCCTGTCACCACAGGCCCTCGTAAGCAGTCTCTCTCAATCCTTCTGGTAGGTTCCCTTCAGGTACTGGAAGGCCACAATTAGGTCCCAAAGTCTTCTCTTCTGCAGGTTGGACAATCCCAATCCTCTTAGTCTTTCCTCACAGGAGAGGTGCCCCATCCCTCTAATAAACTTGGTGGTCTTCCTCTGAGCTCAGTCCAACAGGTCAATGTCCTTCCTGTGCAGGAACCCTAGAGATGGATGCAGGGCTCCAGGTGGGGTCTCACAAGAGCAGAGTAGTGGGGCAGAATCCCCTCCCTTGACCTGTTGCCTATGCTGCTTTGGATGCAGCGCTGGACACAACTGGCTTTCCGGGCTTTGAGCTCACATGGCTTGGTCATGTCCAGCCTCTCTCCCACCTGCACTCCCAGGTCCTGCTCAGCAGGGCTGTTCTTAATCTGCTCATCCTCCAGCATGGATTGATACTGAGGGTTGCCCCGGATCAGGTGCAGCACCTTATGCTTGGCCTTGTTAAACTGCATGGGAAACTCATGGGTCTACTTCTCAAGCTTGTCCAGGTCCCTCTGGATGGCATTCCATCCTTCAGGTGTGTCAACTGCACCACTCAGCTTTATGCCATCATTTCCATCACTGTTTAATTCATGGACACACACAGACTAAAATAGATTTAAACTTTGCCATGTTTCCTCCCTCACTATCACTCTCAGATGCTGGTAGCATTTACTAAAGTTTTTAAGACTTGAGTTCCTTTTTGCAGACAGCATCACCATTCCCAGTTAGCATTACCATGCTATTATGAAATCATGGAAATGGAAGATGTACATGAGTGCTAAATAGCCACTATTGTAATAGAAATTATATATCCTTGAAGATCTGTTTATGCAGACCTTAAGGCTCTAGAAATTAATCACATTTTTTATCATACTTATATATTTCATGTACCATGTCCTAGGCACTAATGAAAAGAGTTTCCATGTTTAAAACTAATTTGATATTATCACTGAATACTTTGCTCATATTCTGAAATCCTGGATAACATTGCAGTCACATAACCACAGATTTGCTATGTGTATACTTACTTTGTTACACATTCCTCTAAAAGCTTTTTCTCCTCTTCACAGTTCCTGTGCAAGTCACTACACTTTCAAAATACTCTTATAGTTTTTTTCATTGTTTCTAGCAGAAATAAAGTAATGGAAAGTGAATTATTTAATATAAGGAGTAGCAAACACACACTTTGAAAAATTTCCAGGTCAATGATCAAAAAATATTACCTGAATTCCAAAGGTAGAGTTGCATGAATTGGCAGAGGGCCGATTTGTCTCTTGCAATGTGAAGAAGTATCTCCAGTTCATTTGACACATCACTGAAGAAATTCCTCAGTGTGTTTGCTATATGAGAACACAACTCAATCAATTTCCATTAGTGGGAAAGCTATCTCTGGCAGAAAAAAAAAACCAAAACACCAAACCAGGAAAAACCCCAGAAAACCCCAACAACTTTTTAACTCACTATAGCAGAAAACACCACTTAATTTTCTTAGACCTATCAAAAATTAAAGTCTTGTTGGCTTAAACAGAACAAGTAACTCAGATGTGGTGATACTATGGGTAAATGAATGGATATTTGTGTGAGACTCCTCCAAAATTAACTTTTGGTCCCCCAAAAATAACTGAACTACATTCTTCCAAGTTTTTTTCCAAGATAGCACCAAATAAGTCACTAGATGTGCTGGCTTTTCCCCATATAGTACATACACAACACCATAGTGGCTGTCCACATAGATCCCCCAGCAGCATTGCAAATTCACCTATAGAGACAAGTTGAGTTGACCTTGCACAGCTGTCAGACACCAATCCAGCAGCTCTCTCTTAAATTCCCTCCTAAACAGGAAGGGAGAAGAAAATAAAATAGAAAGCTTGCAGGTTAGGACAGAGAGATCACTAACTGGGGCCCTCATGGGCAATAGAGATTTGACTTAGCAAGAATCAATTTAATTTGCCAATTACTAAGAGTTTTGGATAGTTAGAAATAAAGCACCTAAAATACGTCCCCCTCAGCTCCTCACCCTTTTTTCCCAGGCTCTACTTCTCTCCTTCATTTCCAGCTCCTACTACTTCCCTACAACCCTGGGTGGCACAGGGCTTTCTGTGGGCTGCAGGTCCTGCAGGGCATGGCCACCCACCACAGTGTGATCCTTCCCAGGGGCTGCAGGGAAACCATGCTCCTGTGCCTGGAGCACCTTCCCCCTTCCTGCTACTCTCACCTTGCTGTTCATACTGTTGTTACTCACAATTTTGAAAAATGTTAGGTGTTTGGCACTTTATGAAACACACTTTCCCCAAGGCATCCCCAGCACTGCTGGCAGGGCTCAACTGAACCCTTTGGTGAGTACTTTGGAGCCGGCTGGAATTGGCTGTGCCAAACTCAGGGCAGCTCCTACCTCTCCTCACAGTGGTCCTCAAAGCAGCCCCCCACCAGCACCTCACCACCTGCACCTGACAGAGAAGGAAAGGGGAGTCCTAAATGCACAGTTTGACCCGTCTCACAAATGCATGACCTATTCTTAAAAGCATATGGAGTAGGTCAGATTTGAAAGGGTTGCAGCTATCTGGATACTCTGAGGTAGTAGAACTTGACCTATTCATTTTTGATGTTCATTGGATGTCCATACAATAGGAATAATATTTACCTAATGTTTATTTTTACAAGTTAGAATCCATTAAAATATATTCTTCAAGACCTGAATCTTACCAACATGAATAATCTGAACCATTTTTTATCAATTTAAAATATTCTGTCACAAATGCTTAGAATTTTATGCCAAGCCTCTGGTTTCTGCCCAGCAGACCCTCTCCCAAATCCCCCATTACTGTGTCACCATCTACACCTGACTGATGACACTTCAAGACTTCACAGTCTGAGATTAATGACCAAGTGGCCACATCTTGGTCTTCTGATTTTGATGGAAGAAGTGGGATTTGAATTGTGGAGGTTAAGAAAGGAAAATATTTTTCCTGCCTTACAATGGCTGAAAGGTCATTCTTGAGCTCAAGTTGTTTAAATAATTTATTGTGAGCTACTGAGTCATAACAGTGTTACTGATCTGTCTTTGACTACAGTGACATTCTATTTTTTCAACTCTGTCTTTTTTTATTCTGTGGGATTAAATTGCTCTCAGTCTGCAGCAACCAGAAACGTTTAAGCATGCTGCAACTGCATAATGACACATCAGATCTGTACCTTTTACAGTCTGACTAACAGAGAAGTGCCTTGACGGGACTACATGCTAAAAAGAATTGTTTTACTTGGGAACAGCATGCCTCTATCAGTTTAGAGTGCATTACTTAATTTCTAAGACTGTGCATACTCACTTTGCAACCAGAGATGATTTGAGACTCCAGTGCTGATATACTTTTTGCATTTCTGCATCGGCACAGAGAGCCTTCTTTTGACCCTGACAATGTTTATGAACTGGAGCTACAGCCTCTGCGGGAATACGGGTCTCATTATAAGAAAATGGTCCCATTAGCAGAATTCCTGTAGTTCAGTGAATGAGGAGTAATGTAAAGCTGTCATAGAAAATAAAAAGTATAGGTGAAAAAACCAACAACCGACACATAAAGAAAGTGCTGGATCATGTCATGCAGCTGTTGGGCTCCATGCTGGTCCCTATGCTGGTTATATTTCATCAACAGAGCCTTGTTGAGGATAGCAATTCTGCGTGGGCAAGAGACCCATGAACCACCACAGATTTCCAGCCTTCCATCTGTACAATCCAACCACCCCTTCAAGCCACTCAAGTCTCTCCTCATGAGGCTTCCCCTCACCTCTCCCATGCAGAGCGTCCTGGCCAGGATGAGGTGGGGCATCCTTAAGAGTCTGTTTCCATCATACAAAGAGGTGGAAGATAAAAACGAGCAAGGTAAAAGAACATGGGAAATTATAACACTGAAAATGAGCTATTGAAAATCTGATTTTAAAAGAGAAGAGCTACTGTTAGAGGGAATTCATACTGGTGCTGTGCACTAACGTGCCAAGGGAGGAAGGTAATGTATATATTTTCGTAGTATCACAGTAAGAAAGACAACTTTATTTCTACTTACATCATTGTTAGATTTGCTGTTGTTATTGCATAATTTCAAAATTTGGAAATAATTATATAAGGCTTACAAATACCTTCAAAGGATTAATTAAGTGCATTTGAAGTGTTCCCCATTATGTGAAATTTAAGTGTTATAAAAATCAAATTACTCTGTTACCAAATAATTGGCTGAGAATTTGAATTTTAGTCTTGACTAGACCAGCTTTATGTAGACACCAGCTTTATGAACACACTTCTCTTTGTATGTTTTTCTCACAAATGAACTGTCCGATGTTATATCTAACAATGTTTGAAATTATCAATTTGGAAAATTGTGTTCTACTGTCATGCTTGTTGGAAATTGTCTGAAACCATTACAAAACATGAAAGAAACCCTATTCTTTAGATGTATTAAGAAAATTGCACAAATTGCATCTCATTGTTTCAGCTGTGCTTAGTTACTAGCCTTAATATGACCCTGATCATAAGGGGTTTGATTTTAATTGCATGACAAGGATCACCTGAGTTTATGGAGTGCGTGTGGTTTGCACTGATTTACATAATGAGAATCAGAAAAAAGGCAGTTTGAGGAGATTTTGCCTAACTTGATCCCTTTTTTTTAGACAAGGTAAATAATTTTCTTGACAGGAGTATTTCTGCAGACTTGATCTATTTGGCAGTCAGTAAAGTTTTTGGCATGGTGACACATGGGGAATTGTTAGTTAAGCTGAAGAGGATGAGGATTAGTACAAGAATGTCAATACAGCAAGGCATTGGCCAAAGGAGAGACAATGAGGTGTTTTGTGCTGATGAACCATCAGGCTAGATGTGTACTGCTGGTGAAACTCCTCAGTGAGCAGCAGTTGTTTGGCCTTGGCCAAAGGGAGGATCTGCCAGCTGAGACTGTTGGAGAGATGATGTTCAGAGGCACTGCTCATGCTGACTGATGAGTATCTAGTGATCAGGAAAAAAAATGGAGTTATCATAGGGTCACAGTAAGGAATAAAGTGAGAAATACAGCAAGGTAAAATAAGATAATACATGTGGAAGCTAAATACAGGAATTTCTGCTATGAGCTGGATGTTTTCACTTGGGGGAAAAAAGTAAAAAGGCAAAAGAGATACTTGTTAGTACTATTTGGCCAAAAGGTAACTATTAGCTAGCAATGTGATGTAGCAGTAAAATCAGCAAAGCAGACACTGGCTGCAGTCTGGGGCACTCTCACCAATTCTGAGCTCTTCCTAACTGGTTGTATTTAGCACCTTGTCTAAAACTGGTATATATTTTCACTTATATTGAAGGAAAGTCAACTCAGAAATAAAGATATTACACAAATGCAGCTTGGGTAAGGAGAAAATAGGAGGACCCAATTTACCAAACAAGATTATGAAAGCACAGTTTCAGAATAGCAAAAGGATGGAGTGGACATTATAAAGATCTTAAAACACAGGAGGATGGTGAGCTAGCTCTAGTCAAGGCTAGTATTGTCAGGCAAGACAAATGGGAATAAAGTACTCAGAAATAAATTGAGGCTTAAAATTAGAAGTTCCTGACTATTAGAGACATGAGAATCTGCTGTTCCAGAGGAACAAAAAGGACAGCAGCAAAAAGTAAAAGATGATTTTAATAATCTGGTCTTCTGAATGAAACTACATGATTTGTGATTCTATGTGATGAATGACACCACAGACAATGAAGTGGTGTTGCCCAAGAAGGTCCTTCAAGGATAATTTCAAGGAGTGTTCAACAGGCATAACTGAGTTGATTTCTTAATGAGCTCATTTGTATCTCAGCTGCTACTATACAACCACTGGGTATCCAGAGGATGACTGCATGTACTCTGGGAACAGCAATGCCATGAACACAGGCACAAAAAGCACAGTAGGTCAAGGATGTAGAAGCAACATCAACAAAGACATGGATAAAAATTCAGCCGTCCTCAACAAAAAACATATGTTGTGCATCACTTGTCCAGTTGTCCAACTGCTCACTTGTACGTCCCCACCTTTCTTGTAGCACTGTTCTCTGTGAGGACTGGCCTGCTCATGGTGACTTGGTCTTGATCCTCCAGGGCATCCTGAATGGCAGTTAAGTTCTATATTTTCAGTGGGAGAAGAAATAAATCAAGATGTGAGAGATGTGCAGCTTGCGATGTCAGATTTGGTTCTTATTCCCATAGAGACCTCATAAAAAACAATCAAGTGATGTTTCCTAGCTTAAACAAACAAACAACCAACCCTCCAAAAAGCCAGCCAAACAACCAAAAAAACCCCACCAAAAAACTACAAAAAAAAAACAAAAAAAAATTGAAACCAAAACTACACACTAAAACCACAGCAGTCTTCTAATTTATCTTCACCTCTGTCCCTTCTTAAGAATGTATTGTAAAGACCTGTATTATACATAGGAGCTGTATGGTGCAAGTTTGAACCTCTGGTCTCTCCTCAGCCAAAGGCCTTGTTAAAGTCAATGGATATTTTCTATAAAGAGTATTACTTAGCAGTGTCACTGCAAGATTTATTCCCACACCTTAGGCTTTCCTGAACACTTCCTTGCCTGCCTTGACACTTATTTCTTTATACAAAACATTATCTGTGTTTTCTAGGATCATTGATTTTTCTGTGTATAGGCTTGCTTTAAAGGCTCATTTTGCATGACTCAAGGTTAAATATATTTATGTTACACAATTGTACTAGGCAACTGAGCCCTGACTTACAAAGTATTGATATGTGTCTTAAAACATGGCAAATTCAAAGCCAAGTTGATCTCAGCTTGCTTTGAATCTTAAGAAGCATGCATTTTCTAAAATACAATCTGCATATATACATAGACGACTTTTTGCCACAGTCTCAGAAACTAATGAGGTTATGGTAGATACAAAGCTATATATATTTTTGACCCTGGTCTAAACATACTGTATTTTACCATCTGGAGTTTGTTTCTCTGGAATATGAATGGTTAATAATATTATGTGTTAATAATATTATTCACCTCAACCTGAGATCATCTTAGCTATATTTTGAATGCTTACAACTAGGAAACCATTACACAAATACAAGTCACAAAGGGTAAAAGATGATCACATTTTCAGCAACATCTTCAGCAACATATTTATAAATACACTATTTCTAATATAATCTTAAAGCCAGGGGTGCATCCTGTGAGCACATCTCTGACTCATAGGGGTGCCGAGCCCTCAGCAGACGAGGTGCAGAAACACCAAGGACAACAGCACTGTGAAGGGTCACCTGAGACAACTCAGTCATGGAGGTTTGCAGCTGCACTGAAACTCCAGCTTAATATTACAGGGTATGGAACTATTTCTGATGCTATTTTGAGATGAAAGGTAAAAGGAAAAGCATTGGTGAGCAGTTAAGCAACATACACAGAGTTGAAAAGCAGGGGAATCTTTGCACACCAAAATTTACTTTTTTTTGTGTGTAAGCAGTTTTCAGTTTTTGTCTTTTCATCCCACAGGTTATCTTTTAGAGTGTTGTGACTTACTCATTGAATTGATTTAAACTCAGCAGATTAATGATTTTTGTTTCTAACTGTTGAAAATTTAGTACCTAAAATTCTGTATATTCTTTCACAGGCTCTGGCCATGGCTACCCATCACTAAGGATTTTATGGCATTTTCTGTGAAAATCCAAATGTCAGGGCATAGCAAGCAGGCTATCCTTCCTCACTGAACACATACGCTGCAAGACGGACTACCAAGTTTTTAAAACTTCATTCTGAAGGTAGTAGATAATTGAAACAATATTATTTATAAGATTAATATAGAATTAGTGCCCTTGAAGGGATACACTACTGTTTTGTTTTTCTTCGCCAGTCCACTACTTTGTAAACTTTTCTCCTATGTGTAGCCAACAAACACACAAGCAGGCAAGCAGAACACACACTGCTCCCTATGCCATAGCAACTTGGCCGTGAGCAACGCAGCCCACAAAAACAAGTGCTAAGTGCTAAACTTTCTTTGTGTTGAATAATTTCAAGTTAAATTTATTAATCTTTTACGATAGAAGAAACACCTCAGTTTGTTGCAGTAACTTATACTTTCACAGGATCTTTTAAAATGCAGATTTCTTATATTATTCTATACAATACATGTTAATACAACATGTTTTAATGGAGAATATGTTAATATATTAATACATTATTTGGCTTCCTCTGAGTTTGTATCATACCCAGATTAGCTGAGAGTGGGACAATATTTTAAGCAGGCCTTTTGAAAAGTTGATCATAATGAATACATACCATATTGATACATATTATGGAGCAATATGATATATGATTTGGTTGATGTTATATGCTTCACTAAGAGATGTATTTAATATGCAACGGAAAATGAGTTACTCTCCGCAAAAAAAGACCACAATCTTCAAGCAATAGGTGCTCTTATGTCTAAATTAAAATCAATAAAATTAGATTTTTAAAAAAAAAGGGGAGAGGGGAAAAAAAAAAAAAGAAGAAAAAATAAAGAGGAAGAAACCATAGCGAACTGACGGAAGGCTTTCCCGCATAATCTCACGTTCTGTGAGTCCTTGCTACTTGGCAGGCTGCTGGGAAGGGCAAGGGGAGGCTCTGGCAGACCTCTGTTTTTAACTCGCCGCACCCCGGAGTAGGGGCTGCAGGCAGACCCCCTCCCGTCCGCGCCCCGCCGCGCCTCTCCGTCGGGCCGCCGGGCATCGCGCCTCGGCGGTGCCGCCCCGTGGCCGCATCCCAGCGCCGCCGGCGGGGTCTC
>VXAU01004605.1:1002845-1014196 GCA_013399695.1 Formicarius rufipectus | reverse complement strand
CGGCGGCGGTGGTGTCGGTGTCGCGGGCGGGTGCGGAGCGCCCTCCTCCCGGCGGGGGATGTGCCGGCCGCCGGGGGCGCGCCGCCCGTGGGAAGCGCGCTCCTAAACGCCACCTGGGCGCCGCGGGGAGCGCTCGGAGCGGAGCGGGGTCGCCGGGAGCTGGGCAGGTAGGAAGAAAGAGAACGCTGCCTCGGGAGGGTCTTGAAGGGCTTTTGTTTGTTTGTCTGTCTTCTCTTGCGTGCGCGGGTGCCAGTGACCGGCGTGCGGCGTCGCCCGGGCCAGCAGCGCGGCGGGGCTCCCCGCGGGGAAAGTTGCGGGGACCGTCCCTGCGGCGGGGCGGTGGAGGGAGCCTCAGGACGCCCTGCCCGCTGCTCCCAGTCCATCCGCGGCGAGGGGCTGAGGCGATGGCAGCAGGAGGAATCCGCGGAGCGCGGAGGGGCTGCCCGGCTCCCCTCGGGGCTCCGAGGAGCGGCGGCTCCTGGGGAGTGCTGCGCCGCTCGGACAACGCGGAAAGGTGCCTTCGGTATGGTCAGTGGGGTCGGGGACCGCGGGTACACTACGCGGCGTCCCGTCCTGTGGAGGCTCAACCCGGAGCCCCGGGGCAGGGCTCGGTGTGCCGCCGGCGGACGGGCTGGCCCCGCGGGGGCGGTGCGGGGGCGCGCAGCCGTGCACCGCCTCCCCACGGTCGCTCCTTGACCGTCCCCGCGGCCATGCGAGGTGTCCGCTGCGTTCGGCATCGAGCGCGGATCCTCCGAAGCGAGGGCTGTCGTGCGGCTGGAGTTTGGGAAGGTATCGGTGGGTAGGGTGTGCGCTGCCACCGCACCCACAGGAGCGTCTGAAGTGGAACCCAGGTGTTTGCTTGAAGCAAGAACTAAGCCGTATTACCTTCGCAGAGTAAGTCTCGGGGCAGAGAAGCCCAAATGGACACCCAAATGTGAAGGGCTATGGATCCACTTGTGGGTTTTGTTTGGTTGTTTGTTTTTTTTTTTTGTTTTTTTTTTTTTTCTTTACTGATTAACAGGCTTCCGATTCTCTGGGATTGCTTTGGAAAAAACGCAAATCCCAGCAAATATCTGTGTTGACCATATATAGAAGTAGTCGCAGACTGAGGAACTATAACTTCAATGTTGCTGACGCAGGTTGAAAAACTTTAAAAACAGCAGACAGAAGTTGGGGTGCGTCCTGAGGATATTGTTATCCAAATGATCTGTTTTCTGGTGTTTACACCCTACATTGACTGAAATATTCCTACCTTTATGTTTGTTTGTTTGTTTACATGCCTATACACCTCAAAGGTAGTGAATGATATATTGATTTTATTTTATCTGCCTCTCTATTTAATCTGGCAGTGTTTGATTTGCTTACTTGTGTTGGACCAGGACTGCAGTAGGAAACTGCTTTTTCCAGAATGGAATCGTGGTTTGGTGGCTTTCAGAAACGTGCTTTAGCTTGGAAGCAAACAGGTCACTCATGCAGTTGCAATTTTCTGTGGCATGAAAGAAGTATTTCAGGGCTTTCTGATGTTGTGTCTTTTCGTGTTTTGTGATTTCCTTTTTAACTTTTTTATAGTTTTGGTATTACCAGAAACTTTTATGTGTACGGTTTTGCCCTGTATAACAATATAAAGACTGCATTTTCCAGTGTTGAATCTCAGTCAAAGTAATGTGTTTTTACTTTGGTGTCCTGTGCACGTTAACAGGGTAACTCCTGCATTGAGGAACAGGAATCAGTTGACTTGAGTTGAAACAATGAAAACAACGCTCTTGGATTGCTTTGAATGTAGCAGTTTTGTTGGATTTTAGTAACAAAGAAATTAAATGCTCGAGGGATAGTCCAGTATGAAATTCATCTGGCTTGCTGCCAGCTCTGTCAAAACATGTTGCAAGTTCTGCTCTTGTACTACATGCATTTTGCCACCAAACCGAGAAATTCATTTTTGTATCCTTTCATGTTTCATTCAAAGGAAATAAAACCTAATTTATTACGGAAACTGTCATGAGGTGTAAATTCATCTCATTTTCAACTAGATGGATAGCAACTTTCTGGAGGGAGCTGATGGCATACTTTGTCGTATATCTGTAAGTTGTCAAGTGAAGTCCATTTTTCTTTCTGTTACTGAAGAAAATTTCATCTTACTCATAGTAATACAGTCTGCATCCAACAACTTAATATATTTTAGAGTAGCAGTCTCAGAAGCAGGCTTTTATAGTGAAAATTGGCCATGACCATATGAAACATCACACTGTTCAATGGGTGCCTTAAATTACAGTTCTAAGTATTGGTGTTAAGCAGTAAAATGTCTTGGTTAATTTGTAAGCTGGTCTAAAAAAAAATGTGCTTAGTACACTCTTCATTCTAAAGCTATAGTAGCTACTTTATCTAACCACCCCTTCTCGTATTAGTATTTGGATTTTAGCCTTAGTGCTATGAATGTTTTCAGGATCAAATCCTGAAATGCTAAAGAAAATCTTGTGATGACTAAGGTAGAAATTTCTTCTGTATGAATACTACAGCATTATAGTTCTTATTTCTTCTTATTCTCTTATTCTTCTTATATCTTCTATTCTCTCTCAATCTTGATTGTAGCAGGCAACCTAAATGTGTACTTTGTGCCGGCAATTACTGTGCTTATGCAGCATTATGTGACTCAAAATGGAAGGGGTGCAAAAGGTGCTTGACACTCGGAAAAAGTCTGAAGTGATCTGAATGACCTTAATTAATATTGTTCATTATCATGTTACAGCTTGTTTGCCATTAAGAGAAGGTGGTGTTTTGAGGGTAAGACAAAGTATTTGGCAATATTTGAAGGCACTGAAAGCTCCTCTCAGTGCCTGTAAATGCGTGGTCACTTTGTTTAGTGCGTAATATGGTAGAACAGTTTACTAATATTATCATGTACTATAATGGCAGATTTTCATTTATTAAAGATATATAATTAAGCTTTAAAATAAGGAGCAGTACAGATAAAAATATATGGGGAATGATATGCGGTGCCATCTCAGTATCCTTATCAGAATTTAAGTACCATCATTTATGAATATGTAACAGATGTTTAAATGGATCTGTAAGCTTGGAATGAAAAGAAAGAGCCTGGTAACACCAACATTGTCTGTTTTGCAAATCCATTGTCTGTGACTTCATTTTGTGTCTTCTGTTGAAGAATATAAATTCTGCTAGACTGCATGGCTGCTGTAGCATGCGAAGCTGTCAGAGATGCTGCGTGAGTGTCCATCACCTACACTGCTAGAAGCACAAATTGTGCTTCTCAGTTCACCCTGAAGTATTGTAGCATATATGAGGCTATGTACCTGATGGTGTTGGGGTGTGAAACTTCATAAATTTAGTATAAACCTGATGTGCCATGATTAAATTAGGACTTCATGATCAGTTGTTTAATTTTTGTTTTAAGAGAGGATAAGAGCAGACTGCAACGTTTTTTTACTTCTTGTGTCTTGGCTGAGTGCCATTGGAACACAACTTTGTGCATGGAAGCTTGGCTGGGAGATTCAGTGAGGGCAAAAGACAGAAGTTGTTCTCCTGAGTGAAAAATGTCAAAATTACTGTGTGTAAAATAGGAGAGGATGAACAATTAAACCTCTTGCATATTCTAAGTATGTGGTTTCATGCTGGAGGCATCAGTCGGTGTTAAGGAGAGTAGGCTTAAGTGAATTTCTTTATTAAATGCTTACAAACTGAAGGCAAGGTCATTTCTGCGGTTGGAAAACCTTTGGAAAAACAAAAGATGTCAGTTATATTACAAATGATAAATAATCAGTTGCTAAAATGAGAGCTAGAGGCAGCTTGATATTTTTGTAAATTAATTTTGATGGATGTAGTAAGAGAGAAATATTTAATAATTCAGCTAGGGTATGGATCATCAGAAAATACTTTCCTGGATATGATTAGAAAATGCAGCCACTTGTCAATGCCTTTTGTTACCTTTTCTGGTTTTTGTGCTTTCATTCTAAAAATGGGGTAAACAGAAAACTCAGTGTTTAATTCAGAACAGTTTCCTGCAAGCAATTTCAAGTGCAAGTGCAATACAGCACTGTAGCCACAGTATCAGAGTTCCATGCAGACCAACCATCCTGATAATGCGGCTGGTCTCTGTAGTGAGCATTATGCCTGATCCTGATCTCCAGGAAGTTGTGTCTGCTCTGCTAGTTTGTAGACAGTTGTTATGGAGATAGTCAGTGTGACCAGGGTTTCATGATTGTCCAGTTACATTCAACAAGTTGATGAAATTGTGCTCCACAATGATTTATATTTCTGGTTTTTTATTTCCCCCTCAGAATAAGGACGCTGTGTGGTGATGTGTAAACTTGATCTCTCACCATATTTGGATGATAATGTGTCCTTTGCATTCCCAGTGTATCCCCTTGGGAGAAAGATTAATTATGACATACAAAAGTTTATAATACAGAAACTCTGAATTTTGTCTCCAACAAATTAGTTCTTACAGGACTGAGAAACTTGGAAGGAAGGAGTTAAAAAAATTCTTGGAGTTCCTAGGGCATATCTCTGTATGTATATCATTACTGTTAAAGAAAATGATCTAATCTTAATGCCTGTGGTTAGCCACGGGGTTTTGTTCAATGTTGTTTACCTGCTTAGCTCTAGCTGTGTTGAATGTTTTGTCCATTACTACCTTATTTGACAACATTAGGTGTACTGGAGGCAGATACCGAAGGTTTTTCACAGGCCTTTAAGGCTCCAGATGAGATATGAAGGAGCCTCTTTTCAGTTAAAGTGTATAGCATTATGACAACACACATTGTCCTGCAACCTCCTTATTCCTGTCTGTCCTCCTAAGCAGGAGAAGACCCTTCTAGCATCTAGGATTAATGGGTTGAGAAAACTCAGACCTTCATGAAGGAATTTTGTGAATCTATCAGGAAAGGAAATAGAAAGGAAATAAACATCACAGTTTTGAAGGGAAAAAACTGCTATCTATCATCCACAAGGATTTATTAAAAACCTCTATCGTTTCATTATGAAATAAGTAAATTTGAGTTCAGTAATTATGTGGGTTTCTAGTAGCAGGAAATACATTATTAAGGCTGTCAAATTGTACATTAATTAAAAAAACCAACTTATTAAATACATACTGAAGAAGGAAAGCATTCCACTTCCTTCAGCCTTACACTACAAAGTTATGTAGAGGCATGCTGTCCTTTATAGGATTGAAATAGCAAGTCAAGCCAAAAAAAAAAAAAAAGGAAAAAGGAAAATTGTGTCTAAAACCCTTAATACCTGGTAGAAGGTACTGGGCTGCAGTGAAACCAAATAATAAATAATTTGGTGAGAAAATAGCAGTGTTGTTACAGAATATTAATTGCCTCTTTTGGATTTCTATCACCTGGAAAACACTTAGCACTTCGTGGCTATTGCTCAGGAATGAGAGTAAGCAGCTCATTATCTTGAAGCAACATACTTAAACATTCACTAAAAATGCCCAAGAAAGGTCTCTGCAAAACACTGGAGGAACAGTATCAAATCTGTAGAGAAAAGTAGTAAGTTCTTCTTCCTCGTGCTTATGTAGGGGATCTTGTCCCACAGGGTGCCATTATGTATGAAGGGAGACACATGCCTGTGATCTTATGGGAATTCATGAAATACAACTGAGGCTGGCTCTGTCTTGAGGTATTGAGGCAGCAATACTCATGCTGTACATACTGAAGCAACCCATTATGCTTGCTTTTATAGCTGCAAGGTCTATATTGGTCACTATGCAAAATCTTACTTCTTGGTTACTACTTGGTTAGTTTGATTTTGTTGTTGTTGGTTTTGGGTTTTTTGTTGTTATTTTTTTTTCCAGAAGCCTTGTAGCACTTTTCTGTATTTCTCTAGCAAAAATTAATAGTACTAATTGCCACTTCTTTTATCATTAATTTCTGAATCAACATGAAGTATTGCTATAGCAACAAATCCTTTTGAACTTCACTGCCGACAATTAGTAGGAGAATTCAATCTCAATATGTAATAAGCACAATAGTAAAAACTATTCAAAGGATTAAGGAACTTCTAAAAAGAAGGGGAGTAATGCAGGCACTCAAAACTGTCATGAAAGAACAGAACTTGAAAATTTTCCAGAGTTATCTTTTTATTAATCATCTGCAGTTACTGTACAAAGGTGCATACTTGTTTCAAAAAAATAATTACATCACACTGTGTCTTCTTGGAGATAAAATACATCACCCTGTGGAATAATCTTGAGATTTTTATCTCTGATAATAATGTTTCAACATAAGCTACTGCATCTTCTCTCTAAGTATAATTGCTTTTTCAACCCTGACAGTGGATGTGCAGGAAAACCCTCAACAGGTTTCAGAATTATCTGGACAGCAAACAATCCAAACTCATGAAGTCAGAATTAGGTAGCACTGCATCTCTGTTTCTTCAGCAGCATCTTTTTTTCTTTCATCGAAATGGGTTGCTACTTGCATTTTACCTCATCTCTGACAACAGACAGACAAGGAAAGTCATCCATATACATGCATACACAGAAATCAGGAGGTATAAGGGGTGTGAAAGTTCCAAATACCTGAGGAGCATTGTAATAAAAGGAAAATACCTTGCACTGCAAGTCTGTGATTAATATTATTGCCCTTGATAGATTTTGAGGTCATGAAAGCTTATAAATCTTTAGGGGGAGCTAGGTTTCTGAGGCTGTTGATTACACTGAAAGAAGGTTGTGTGAGAACAGAGTATAAGGACAAGTGAAGGATAAGAACAAGAAAACTTTAAGGAAATGAAGAAGACAGTCAAAGGAGGGGCAATGCTTGTAGGAAGGAAGTTTGAAGGTAGTATCTTGGGAGCCTGAGGCTCTTGCATACAAACAGGATAGAGAAAATAAGGGAAAACAGTAAAAGAGCCCCCCAAAAATGGAATAACATGATTCTAGCTGCTGAGGGGAGAATATGCCTGTGACAGAGATCCTGGGAAGGATGTGACAGTTTCCCGGTGAGGATGACTTGTGTGGATTCTTGCCTCACCTCATGAAGTGGGTGGCCTCATAATGATGCTTCACTGGATGTCAAGGCTGTGTCTTCTGTGTATTATCAAAGTATGTTTCTTTGTATGCAGTGCTTCTGCCACCCAGCAGACCTTCTGTGGTTACCCTGTCCAGACTGTTAACCTTGCCAGTAATAATCGGTAGGAGGTAAATACTGAAAATTAAATTGCATGCAAGGCCACAGATCTACAACTTTCTCTTATTAGAATACATCCTCTTGGAGAGCCCTCCAGAGCTCTCCACATGATGTTGTGTGTACCATTTTCTAGAAGTTGAAGCTTTAAATCTCCCCTCAAGCTATACCTCTTGGTTGTTCCTTTTATTAGCATAGTGGTGTGGCTTTAACTGGTAAATCTTAAAGAAAATACTGCAAAAAAAGCTAAAGGAGAATTAAAAAAAGACAACAGTGAAGAAATGCTTGGGTGTCTTTTACTTTCATGATTCTTGGAAGACAAATGATCCCTGGACTATTTATGTATGTAAATATTGTTCTAAAATATCTATCACAGAAAGCTTCTCTGAAGGAGCAAAGTCAGTTTAGCAGTCTGTCTGAAGGAGGTATGGAAAAAAAAAAATTGGAGTCCTGTCTTGGGCCTGGAGCTGCTGAGGGAAATTCAAGGAGATTGAAATCTGGTAAGGAAACTTTTGGTGAAGAATTGTTGATTTCAAATGTCTTTATAGTCTCTTTCTGGTCATTCTTTTGTGTCAAATTATCTTGGATTTCCTGTGGAAAGTGATGGAAAAAATAGATTTTTCTCTGGAAAACAAAAAAATTGATCTCTGGTGTCTGGACACAGTGTAAAAAAAGCTAACAAAGACTGACTTCAAAGGAAATGCTAGTGAAGGGTCTATGATAAAGCAGATGTGTGTGGAAGAGAAGTTACAGGACTACAACTCGAAGTAAAGGATAGCGCTGTAGAAAATAGCTGCTAAAAATAATGCTATACAATGCAAAGGGAACTAATATTAATAGAAAAGCAATGACAATAATTTGTAGCTCCATTTCTGGAAACTGCTATTTAGTAGCTACTGGCTAGTGATAATGTGTTAGGCAGATGTATTGTGTTTTTTTTTAACTTGGTGTTAACTGCTAATGTGATATGGGAATATATCAAGAAATCGGAACAGTGTCTGACTTTCCCATTGATTGGCAGGCATAGCTATGTGCCTTGGATTGTCAGGATTTCCCTTCTCAGTCATACACCCAGTTTTTCACTGGGAAAGCATAATGCCTACTAAGACTTCCAAATAAAAATATGAGTGACTTACTTTTCCTCCTGTTCCATATCTCCATTCAAAAAAATCGGTTGTTTTGTGAAAGCAAGTATATGGAAGGTGAACTGTACTTTTCAGAAGCAGCAGACGGTGTTTATACTGTTCAGTACTGAGTCAGTAATTTTCGTTCTCACTCAGCTCAATGAAAGCTGTGTTTGTTTGCTGAAGGGAATGCTAAAGAGGCAAAAATGTGCAGGCAATATTGAAAAGAGGTTTATTGTGTTGGTGTGGCCAGAGTATGGTAGCAGGAGGGCTGCAGGGACAGTTTCTATGTAAAACTGCTAGAAATTTATATTAGATTTGATGAAGCCAGTGCCAGATCGCTCCAGGATAGACCCACTCATGGTCAAGACTTAAGCCTGTCAGTGATGGTGGTAGCACCTCTGGGATAACATTCAAGAAGTCACTGTGCAGGACAGCAGCTCTGCAGCTGCCAGGGTCAGTAAAGAAGGCATGGGAGGAGGTGCTCCAAGCACCAGAATGAAGATTCCCCTGCAACTTGTGATGAAGACCATGGGGAGGGTGTCTGCCTGCAGCTCATGCAAGTCCATGGTGGAGCAGATAGCCACCTGCAGCCTGTGGATGCCTGCAGGAGGCTGTGACCCTCTGTGAAGCTTATGCTAGAGCAACCTATGGAGAGAGGAACCCACACTGAGTCAGGTTTGCCTGTGACCCTGCAAGGGACCCATGTTCGAGCAGTTGATGAAGAACTGCAGTGGGTGGGAAGGACTCAGTTTGGAGAAGTTGGTAGAGCATTGTCTCCTGTGGGAAGGACTCCAAGCTGGAACAGGGTATGAGTGTGAGGAGTTCTTCCCCTGAGGAAAAAGGAGCAGTAGAGGCAATGTGTGATGAACTGACTGGAGACCTCATTCATGGGGGAAAGGTGTTTTGAGGATTTGGGTTTATTTCTCATTCTCCTGCTTTGAATTTTGATGGTGGAAATTTTCTGATTTATTACCAAAGTGAAGTCTGTTTTGCCCATGATGGCAATCAGTGAGTGATCTCTCCCTGCCCTTATCTGGACCCATAGCCTTTTATTTTCCTTCCACTGTTGAGGAAGGGAGCGATAGAGCAGCTTTGGGGGCACCTGGTATCCAGCTAGGCTCAACAAAAGCTGTATAAATACAGCAGTAAGTTTCACAGAGAGAAACCTTTCAGTTAGTCTTTAAAAACTCCCTGAGATGTGATAGTTTTCTGCTGCAATCTCTCTAGAAGTTTGGAATTTTCTTTTGCAGTGATGTTGGTTTGATCACTCCCAGCTTGAGCTGGATAGAACTTTAAGTTACAAATTTGTATTAATTTGGACACAAAATTGTTGTGATTCTCTTTAATGTCCCACCTCTTTGGGAATGGATAGGTTTTTTTGTATTGCTGTTAAAGCTTTAGATTCATACTAGTGATTGAAAATATTGAATGTTTATTTTACTGGTAAAAAGTTCATTGCAGTATTCATTCAAATCTAATTTTCACTACCATGTTTCTGAAATCATATTTTATATGAGCTATGTTTCTCATAAGCACAACTCAAGGGGTCCATCATTAAAAGCACATTCTTACAAGCTGTAAAGAAGAGAGCTTTAAAGCTACTTACCTTTCCATCCGGTTTGGGGAACAAAAATGTCATTTGTCACATTCATTTCTGCTTTAATTATGATGTATTGCCATCTGTGAATAAAATTTTGAAGCGGTGCAGATGACTTTTACTTGTGTTTATTAGTCTTCTGTCCTGCCTCCTTCTCAAATAACAATGTTGTTAAATGAAAAGCATGACTCTGGAAAGAAGCTTTTTTGTTTTGTTTTGTGTTTTTTTTTTTTTTTTCCAGGAATGGTGAGCAAGCAGGGAGTTAGTTTTATAGATTTGTATTAAACACTGTCTTAAATTTTCTTGGACAAAGCAAGTCTAGAACTCTCAGCCACTCATTAAAGTAAGGGTATGTTGAGTCTGACATGAAATGTGATTCAGTAAATAGGTACTTGGAGTGCAGAACTTTCATGGAGCATTACATGTTAAAGCTTTTCAGGGCACTTCTGAGCAAATCTGCAGCTGATGTAAGATCTTGAATTATGGGTATGGTAAAATCTGACTTTTAAATGCATAGAACAGAAAAGTGAAGATTATGTGACTGATAGGCTGACAGCAGCTATCAGGAGAAAAGCAAATATGATCTCTAGTGAACTTCACTTGAAATAAAATAGGACACAAAAAAAGTTTATTTCGCCTAATTTCTTTCCCACACTTGTAGCACGTACACACAATTCTAACTTGCTGTCCTATCTGCAAGTTAAGAAAACTGAATTTCAAAGCTAAATATGATCAGATACGTTGTTTACAAGAAGAACATATTGGAATTGAAACAATTTGTAGCATACTGATTCCTTTTGATTTAGCTAAATGCCTAATACCTAGCCACCTGCCAATATTAGCGTGCTGTAGTCTTGTTAAGTCAGTTTGAAGCTTTCTGTGGTACAGTGAGATACAGGTGACCAGTATCCTTTTCTGTGTCAGATATCATCAGCTTTTATCACTGTTGTTGTTTGGTGGGCTCGTTTGTTTCTAGGATTAATGCATTCCTTTTACAGCAGTTGCACAGTTTTGCTTCTGCTTCTCTTAAATTTCGATGTCATTACTGATTTTATAGAAGTCATGGAGAGGAAAGGTTCCTTTAAAAAAAAAAAGAAACCCAAAACAACCAATAGCACCTCCCCCCCCCAACCAAAAAACAAAACCCCAAACTAACGAACAAAAAACCCCACAAACCCACAATCTTTTGGTTTTATAAGGTGGGAACATTTCCTTGGTATGTCTTGCATAATTAGATGGGTAATAATTTATTTGCATTGGGTATTGATTTATATAACACGAACACTAGAATACTGAGAACATTTGTGTTACAGCCTTTTGTGATTGTGTGGCTTGCATGACTTTGTCTCTGCTTTGTGATCGTAATTGGAATTGGGCATTGCAATATCATTAAGGAGAGTGTTTCTGAATCTTAATGTTTGGCACACTGAAAGCCTGGATTTCCAGACTTTCTTGCAATTACTCAGATTTATTTTTTTT
>VXAU01004605.1:992747-1002823 GCA_013399695.1 Formicarius rufipectus | reverse complement strand
TTTTTTTTTTTTTAATTGATCATGTGTTTGTAACAGTGGTGGTGTTCTTAGCTTTAGCAACTGTTTTCCTTCAGTGTATATTTATTTTTTGCTATATTAGAAATATATTTTGTTGGCCTTTTGCTTGGTTTTTCAATTGGTAATGCTTGCTGCTCCTTATCCTAGAGTAAACAAATGCAAGGCTTTGTGGATTTGCTAGCAACTGTGTTGAATCTACAGTGATAAATTATTAATTTATTTTCTGCATGGATTGTGGAAAGTCTTGCACCTCACTCATGGCCAGTTACAGGTTAGGATTGTCAGTTTAAGGAATGTAAGAAAATAACCTTACTGTTTTTGACAGAAGTTCTATAAAGAAACATTTCTGTAAGGATTTTGAGAATTCTAATGGTTAAGATGATAAGTTATGCTTGGGCCTGAGTGTGTATACTAGAAAACTGTAGTTCTGGTGTTCCCCTCCACTCCTCCCTCTCCCTGTCACCCAGTCTTTGATGCCAAGTGTCCTGAATTATTAGTGATTAAGGGCAATGAATAGATGCAGAAAAGGTTTGCTTACCATATTTGGCTAGCTCATGCAGAAGGTTAAATCTAAAAGCTGCAACATAAAGAGGAGACACTGTAGAAGTGTTCTTACATTTGATAGTTGTATGTGTACACTCTCTGGCTGTGTTTCTGTCTTAAAGATGTGGGGTGACACCTAACGCTTTTAAGGTAAAGGTTGGTTTTCTTTTTGTTTTGGATTTGGGCAAATTGAAGGTTCACTTTTTTTTTTTTAAGCTCAGACAGTGAAAGGGGTAAGGTTTTTTTTCCTGCTCGGTTTTGCTTGTGTTTTGTTTTTAATTTTTATTTGAGCTTTTCAGTAGCAGCGGTTCAAAAAACCTACTTGTATTACCCTCTTCAAGTAAGTTGAAGCAGAAATGCCAATTCTAGAAATATGCAACCAGTTGGTCTCATTTTAGCCAATGATCTGTGTGGAGTCTACGTGTGCAAAACATACTTCAAGGCCTGTCCTAATCAACTTAAGTAAAATAAATTGAAATAAATATCCCCAAACTACTTGCTGCTGTTAAATTATATTAATTTAAATGAGATTAAAGCTATAATATGTGTAGCTATTTTCATGTGAATATAAGCTAAGGCAATATTCTTCCTCTGATCCTAGTTTGGAGTAACAACCAGAGCAGAACCTTTCATTTGATGATTGTAATTTCCCTTCTGAATTTCTAGCCTCCTTTTTTCCCCCCCTCTGCTGGTTAGCTGTATGTATTTTTTTCCAAATATTCTTGGTTATGTGTATGTTATTCACAAGTTCAGTTCTGATGAAGTGATCTGTGTATATGTATAAGGACTTTAAGTTGTGAGAATCATAAAACTGGAATAAATATACTAAATAGGTAATTATGCACAAAATCATAAGAATAGAGGTTATTCATAGGCTTGGGTAGGAAGTTTTTCTTTTGATTATGCTTTTTAATAGATTAAGAGTATTGAAAAAACATAATCATTGGAGAAACTTGTGTGAAATGGCACACATGGAATAGACTTGAGGTTCTACAGAATGAACCCCAATTGTATTGTGCCTGTAAGGTAAGAAAGTGATGTTCTGAATCAACCTGTAAGAGTGACAGGTTCTTGATAAAGTATTGCTGTAATAGTAATAGAACTAATGATGGATTTGTGATGTTTTGGCATTTCATCTTTCCATCAATATTAGGACAGAGAGCTGACTGAGGATCTGAATAATACATAGAACAAAAAGATGAGCAGCTAGTGACTTATCAGTAAGCAGTTTTCAACAGCTTTGACTTGGCGTTTACTTGGGGGTTTCAATGATTATAATAGGTTGACTGTGTTATTTAGTAGTAAGGCTTTACCTCTGGATTTAGTGAAATGTTACAGCCACTTGAGGTTATCATGTTACTGGGATATCCTATAAATATGTAAAAATGGCTTCAGCAATAATGGAGTGCAGAATGCTTTAAAATGGATAAATGGCTATATGTTAAAGCTTTATGCAGTCGGCTAAGTGTAGCAAAATAGTTATTCACTGCTTGCTACCCACTGAACTTTACCTAAATTGATGGCCATATAAAGTTAACAAAAATTTATGATACGGGCAAAGAAAAGGTCATTAAAATAAGGAAATCATGTTTCAGCGGTTCATACTGACACCAGAAGAAATAAAATTGAATGTGCACAGTATGTTTGACTGAAAGGCTAGTTTTACTTTTTTATTTGTAAATATGGTGTGCAAACAGCTGTAGAAGTATATTGTGACATTTTATCCCAAGGAGCCTAATGTGAAGAAATGTGGGTTAACGTCAGGATGGTTATAAATTAGCCATGTTCCATTAGCATGTCAATTTGTAGCTCCTCAAAAGTCATCTTCAGCTTTGCACAGAATACCTACTCTGTGCACTCACCTTCTGCCACTAGTGAGAATTTTGAATAAATACAGCTGAAGCTCTTTAGACCTCCAGAAGGAAAAAAAAAAGCAAACCAAAAAAAACCAACAAAAAAGGCACTATGTAAGCAGTGTACCAGCTACTCTGTTTTCCTTTTGCGCACCCTGGGTGTTTTACACTTCTGGTTCCTTCTGTATTGTTTGTTGATCTTTCTGAGATGAAAGTTACTGAAAATGTCACCTTAGTGTTTCAGTTTCCATGCTGGAAAAGCAAGTGTGTAAGTTGTGAATTGTGAGCTTTCATTTAATATTTATAAGCTTTGACTGCCAATCTTATATTTCAGGAGTTCCTTGAAATTGCTGTAATGAGAGTTGATCTGAATTGTGCAAAACTTTGTATGCTACAAAGTGACTTTATTGAATAACAACTTCAGTAAGAAACCTGTAAGAAATAACTCTGGACTGAAGAATTTGTTTACTCTTCTGACAAAGCCTGTAAAAAATTAGTCAACTAACTACAGTCAAGGGAACTTTGCTGATTTTTTTCAGGCATGACCAATTCCATAACAGTTATATTGCTACCTCAGAAAACTTAAACTTTTTAGCTTAGACAGCAGATGGATGTGATAATGTCTAATTTTTACTGAGTTAGTGTTGTGGAATTTTCCCTTTGCTGCTCCTCTTAATCCTCTGTGTTTAGTTAAAATTCAGAGAAAGGAGATGGGAACAATTATCTGACTGCAGAGGCGGGTTGGCCACCCAAGAAGGTTTAAAGTTTGTAATGACTCTAATCAATGAGTAGGAGTTGGGGAGGCTGAAGTTTCTGTCATTCATAGATCTGAAGGGTGGTGCTCTCAAACTTTGGCATTGCCACTACGCCTTGAAAATCTAGATAAATACTTTCAGTTTCTCCAAGACAATGCAAGTTGTGTGATAGTGAGGTACTGGGAGACTGGAGGCAATTGCAGGCATGAGAGAGCGGCTCGTAGTGTTCAAATGGTTCACTGGAATGTATTCCTGACTTGGACACAAGCAATCGCACAGGCACCTCTCAGGAGAAAATGTCAAAGTTTAGCTTCTGGACATCTTTGTATATAATCTTACATCCTAACATGATAGTTATGTTATCTGACTTTCAAGATGCTTGTGAGTTTGTAAACAGCTGGTTACTAGTGAATCACTTATGTAAAGAATTTCATTTTTTGTCCCCTGGAAATGGAACTGCTTATCTACTTGAACAAAAAATTTCCCTCCACCTAAAAATTTGCAGTATTCTGTGGCAGTTAATTCCATGGGGCAGTGACCGCAGGGTGGATCACATAATGGTCTAGCTCAGTGCCTGCACATCCATCAAACTCATTACTGGATAAGAAGGGGGAATCATTAGCCTTAGGATAGATCATTTATTCGCCGTACAAGGTAGTATCATATGTGTTGTTCTAAGGAGTTTTAAATATGTTATGGTCATTTTCCCAGAGACTGCCCCAGACATGCAACTCTTCTGGTTTGTATTGCTTGTAGATTGCGGTTATGTAACTAGCTTGCATGCACCTGCACAAGAACTACAGCCTTGCTGTCATAGCCCTCCATTTCTTAGCAAGCATCCCTCTTTCTGTCTTAATTGCAAGTTAGGTGTTTTTCCATGTGTTTCATATCACATGGTATCACTTCAACAGGAAGATCTCATCCCTGTGTCTTGTGAAGGGAAGAGTTACATGTGAATGACTTGGGAATTGTCTGTCCTGTAGCTGCATTTCCTGAGGTCACTATGCAGACCTCTGAACAGCATTCCAAGAGTCACACTTTGTCCTGGGGTTTTCAGGTAAACTGAAGTTATGACTGCTTTGCCTGAAAACTATAAAATGGAGCTACCTCAGGACTAGCTGGACCATCTGTGAAGCAAGGACAGGAACACAGCTGAGTCCTTGTGTACATTTTTCCTGTTCATCATTCAGAGCCTTTGGAGGAAAGTCCTCCCAAGGAGAACAGTATAGTCTCAAACTTAAGTGTGTTCTTGGGAAGTCAGTAGTGTATGCCTGAACCCATGCGTTCCATTCCACACTGTCTCTGAGGGTGTTTTTGACCTGAGTGACAATTGTAAACTGCATATGGGCTTTTCTTTCAATTTTAAGTCTGCATTTACCTACCCTTTCCTTGCTGGCTGAGTATAACTCCTTTGCTTGAAAGAAGATGATTCAGTTTGGTCTCCGTTTTGCCATAAAAAAAATCTTGAATAACTGATTTGGGAAGAAACCAATCAGTTGCAAAATACATATTGGCTTCACAGTTTCATTTAAAAGACAAAAGATTAGAACTTCTCGGATTCTTGAGTGTTTATATCAGAAACTACATAGAAGGATTAAAACAAAAAAACAAAACAAAACAAAAAAACCCAAACACACACAAAAAAAAACCCCACCCCAAACCTACAATGCAAACCCCTTCATGTGCAGTCATGGCAGAGTTTATACTCTTGGAAGTTGTTTACTGGCAGCTTCTTTCAGGAGCCATGACTAAATACATAAGTGTATGTGTATGTAAGCACAGTTCTACAAGCCCTACTTCTTGTTCATATTGCAAGAGTTGGGAGGACCTTCTGTAAATGGTACTGCTCTTCAGTTATAGTTGCATGTACATAGATGTAATATGTCTTCAGGAGTTCAAAATTCCCTTCTTGTCATCATGTACAGTTATGTGAGAGATTTTTTTTTGCTCATAGGACCAGATGATAGCTCTATCACAGTGATGAGCAAGTGAGAGTAGGAAGAAAGCTCTTTTCACAGAGTTGTACTAAGTTACATTTGAAATGATGGAGTGAGTCAGGGCTAAGTTGTTTGGGCATATATGCATACTTAAGAGGTTAGTATAGGTACAGTAATTGCATTTCTTAGATAATTTTCTTATTAATTTTATGTAAATGTTTGCAATAATACGAAACTTGAATTCAGTAACTTCCTATCAGTAGACAAACAATTAACAACAGAAAGCTCTCCCTGCTATACTTAATTCTATATACAAAGTACTTGACTAATTTGGCCACAGAAGCTGTTCCACTCTCTCATGTACATATATTTTTCATTGCCTTGATATTGCAGGGAACTTTGTTCTTGTGTGGAAGTAAACAAAAATGTTCCATCTGCTATTTTAAGCAACAAGTGGAAACTTTCGTGGGTGAAACAAAGAGTTGAAATGTAAACTGAAACAGCTTTCAAGTTTGAGTTAAATTTTGGAGTTATAAGCTGCTTTTGTAAAACTTTATTGTAGCCTCATTGCTTCTTACAGATGCATGATCTTACATGATTGCAAAACACTGTTAGCATTTCCCTGAGGTAACAGGTGGGAAAGAAGAGTTGTCTGAGAGGACTGAGGAGCTTGAAACCTTCAGTCGTCCATTGAAAATGTCTGTTGGCTTCTGTGGTGGGAATCAACTAGCAGAGAAAGCATTTGACTAAAACCTCTAACCCTCTGCTGTGTTTGTCGTTATCTTCACCTGTTTTTTGGTCTCTTTTAGATGCTTTGTACACTGAGTGTAGAAAAACTCTGATTGTGCCAAAATTGCTCTTTAGGTGCTATAAACATATCCTTTTGTTTATATCCTCAAATTTTTGCAGGATCTTGTCTTTTATTACACACTGTCAAAATAGAAGTTGTAACTACTGATATGCCTATTTTGAACTATTTTTGATTTGTGTTTAGCTGAATGTGAGTGCGATTGCATGTCACATTTGTTTTGCTGCTCTGCTACAGAGGTAACAGCCAAGTGGAGCTGGTAATCCATGGTACGACAGTTGTAAAGTACTCCTGCAATGCTCGTAGTGATCCCAAGTTCTCATTTGGAATACTGAATAGCCTATTCTGGGGTGCCAGTGTGGATCTGGAGGAAATAAGTTGAACATTGTTTTGATCGTGGGGTGCTTAACGGAGATGAATGAAGCTGGAATTGATGCAAATGTTGTGCCCAGTCCTTTCCTGGAAGCATGCTTGAGTGAAATCGTGCTGAATTCTTCCTCTATAAGAGGCAAAAGAGATTCACCTCCATGGAAAGAGGGTCCAATTAAATTTATTGCATTGGACCGAAATTTTTTCCTGTATTCATATAACAAACCTGAAGTGGAAAAGCTAATAGCTCTTACTGTCGAGGTGTGTACATATATCTGCACATTGTAAGTGCAGGTCCAACTGCTCACATATTTCAGGTTTACAGCATCTGTGTAAAAACTGGAATACAATGGCCTTGTGTTTGGGGTTTGTTTTGTTTTAATTCTTTATCATCATGTTAAATTAGCCTTAGAGAAGTGTTTCTCTTTTCTGATACCATATTTTTACTTTGCTGTTTTTAACTCTGAAAGAATGATGGCCTATAACATGGTTTGAATTTTCTGTGGCATGGGCCTTCAAGTTCTGTCTTAACTAATTACCATCTGAAAAAGTGAAAATCTGCACCATGTGAGCAAAAGATTTACTGGTTTAAATTATTTTTGTGAACATTGAAATTATTATTTTGTCTTGTATAGCTGGTTTAAGCAGTGTTTATTTTTATTATTAGCAGAACTCATTTGGAGTTATAGCAAATATGAAATACTATGAAATCTGAGCAATATATTTAGAGTGCAGAAGGTGTATCAACAAATACTGACAGCTGTTATGTGCTAAGAATCCATTCTTATACGTGCTTGTGAAATTATCGATACTATTATTGCCAGAGAATTTTTTGTGAAGTGTGATGTAGGTAATACTATGGTTGTGTACTTCATTCTAATTTCCAAATTGGGCTAAATTATGCTATAATAATGATTATTCTAGTCTAGTAATTTCCATGTATGTTGAGGAGATTAAGTAGTAGGAGGAATGCTGTTGCTGTGAGCAGACTGGGCATGGTTGAAGTGCAAACCTTTCTGATATAGCTGAACCTTTGAAAACTACAAGGATGGTTTCACTTGCTCCTGAAGCACATCAGTCTCTGAGGTAACACATAGAACATGTGAAAATCTCATGCATGTCATGCACCAGTTTAGGATTGGAGAGGATGCATTTAAATTTCAGGCTGGACACAGTTGTTTAAATGGAAATTTTAGTGCTAACTGGAGCTCAAGACTTAAGGCTATGAGGGTCATCACATACCTGGTTACAAATGAACAAAGAATTGGTTTTGAAAGCATAACTTACGGGTTTCCACCCATGTAATGGTTCTCACTAACAGGTGCATGGGTTTTTGTTGCAGTACTGATACCCATGAATGGTGATTTCTGTATAGATACCATTGCATGTACACTGCTCATTTCTCTTCCACTGAAATGCCTACCTGAAGCAAAATGTGGGTATTTCATTGCCTTACCAAAGCTTTTTTGTCTGACTTGTGGGAATGTCACAGCTTTTTGCAAGATGTGAAGTACCTGTTTTTATTGTACAATGTTTTTCATAATTATGCTTCATCAGTCTATGAGTTTGTTAAATGCTGTGGAATGCTACAAAATCATTCAAACTTTCATGTAGCTCTTTAAAAAGTGCTAGTTTAAAAATGTTATTCATGGGTGAGATGTAGTAAACTCAGTGAGATACTTCTGCCCAATTTCTGTGTATAGAAATTCATCTGGTCTTCTTAAATCTAGATGAAACTAGCTTCACATAGGTGGTATAATTTGTTAATACATATTAGAAAAGAGCTGGAAAATTTCTTTCAGAATTTCCCAACCTCTATGCGTGTCTCATTTTGTTATTCTGTAGTGACAGTGATAGTTGTTCTTCTGCAACTTGTTTTTACTTGACATGAGTATCACTGTTTTTCCTCCTCGGCTCTGGTAAACAAAGGTTGCATCACCATGTGGTAGTCTTTGCATATGCACACATCTTTCTTAAAATGCTAGTGCGTCTTGCTCTTAATTTTTAATGTTTTTTTTTTTTTTTCTTGAAAACTGCTTAGTTTCAAGCTGCATATCTCCTTTAATATATATGCCTGTAAACAGAAAAGGTGAACATAATTTTTAAGAAATAGAATACAATAAGTTGATAAGACAAGGGATTTTTTTTGTTTGTTTTTTAACCAGAGGAAAAAAAAGGTCGTCTTAATTATCCAATATGCTTTTAGCTTACTGGTTTAGTTTCCTGTAAAAAAATAAACATGCCACTTTCAGATATTCATAGGAAAATTTGAAAATACTTACTGGAATCTAAGCCTCCAACTAAGACTATAGCCAGCATCTAGAACTACCTCCAAAGATGCTTGTATGGGTTTGATTTGTTCGTAATTCTGAAGAAAATTAGTCCTCATAAAAATAATTTTAAAGTGGTACTTTCAGTTTATGGACAATCCGTAAAAGATGAGTTTAGGAGATGTTTCATTGGTTGCTTAGAAAGGAAAGGAGATATTTGCAAGTTTTGCTTGATTCTTTAGTGCCTCCAGTTTTGTTCATGGTCTAATGTAAATGTGGTCTGCTTTCTTGGTCTGAAATATCTCTCGGAATGAATGAAATATATAACTTACTCTAAAATTCTCTAAAGAAAGGAATAGGCATGTTTAATAAGGAAAAATAGAAATTGATGAGGTCAGTTTGATATTTTAATCTCTGAGTAATTGTAGTGTACTACAAGGGTTGCTGCACATACTGGCTTTTGTCTGTATAATGCACACCAGTTGTTATCATGTCTTGTGTCCTGGCTTGTTCAGAAATAAAAACTGACCCAAAATAAAATATATCTGCTATTTTCTAAAAACTGTTCATTTTGCAAAAGTTAGTTCTTCTTTACTTGGTTTTTAAATTCATCTTGGAAGTGAATTGAACTATGATCAATTCAATTAATCCTCACTCTGCTTATGCAGAGACCCTAAGGCACCCTACAGCAACATCTGCTGGTCAAGGGGCTTAGCTTTCAGCCATGCGAAGGTGCAGACCCCTGTTCCCTCCATCCTCCAATGTATTTTAATTTTACTTTTGAATAATTCTTATTTATTCCACTGCTTTTAGTCTGTAGAGAATGACTGTATGCAACAGAAGAAATAAGCACCTAAAGTGCAGCTCAGAAATCGGAAATCTCTGTCTAAAGAAATTTCTACCTTGTTTATACAGTGATGGAGTCAAAATATGTCTTGACACTAACATTTTAGCCCCAATACAGGGAAAGGTGAAACAGCTTGTGGAAGGCTGTATACCCACTAGTACTAAGTGGTTTTGACAGGAGGAATAAAAAAGCCTCAATGTTGTCTGCAGTGAATGAATGTGAACTGGAAAGAAAATAAAAGCATTAGGAAGTTTTCTGATTGTTGGCCTTTCTCAGTGAATTGGAGAACACTTTGTCTCTTGACTCCTTCAGGAATATTAAAGCTTTAGGTGGCCCCAGTTGCCTCTGAGATTCTTGACTGCCCTAGTAAGGGCTTAAAAAGAGCTGGCTGGGACTGGTGGTGGGACATCGATCCAGGATGGGCAGCCAAGGAGGAAGGAAGGTCACACAAAGGGAAACTGTGAGAGGATCCTGTCAGTTGTTAGGGGAAGAAAATGTAAGATCAGTCCTCTGTACCTGCCCAAAATGTTGAAAGCTGTTGCTTTTGTAGAAGGTACGTTATGTGTACAGACTGGAAGGCAGCAGGAGCAGTAGGGCTTTTGTAGTCTATTGGTGCTTGTTGGGAAGGGGGAGAACAGCTTTTGTTCCTTCCTTTCAGCACAGGTTATGCATTATT
>VXAU01004605.1:830241-986622 GCA_013399695.1 Formicarius rufipectus | reverse complement strand
CTCACTTTTATATTTTGAATACCCATAAAAAAAAAAAAAAAAAAAAAAAAAAAGAAAAAGAAAAAAGTCAAGTCATTCCTTCCTTCTTAGCATAAAAGCTTTTTAGTAAATGGAAGGTGGGATGGATAGGAGCCAGGAGACTGGGTGCTCTTGTCTCTCCTCTGCAAACTGATGTTGGTTGTTCTGGGCAGTTCGCAGTCCCTGTTGACCAAAACCTCTGGTCTCATTTTTAATGTTGATATAATTAACAAGCATTTGGTATATATTTAACTGATGCTATACTTAATCATTTTAGTGAGTGTTTGAAACAGGCGTCAAATGTCAGCTGTTCAGCATGCTTTGATCTCATAAAACTTCTGGCATGAATGTGCAAAATACATGGTCAGTGGTATCAACATCTTGACTTCCTTAGTAGGGCAGAGTTTTGCCTCAGAGATGAGTAGCTCAGGAACTACAGTATTGAACCTGGCATCGTCCTGTGGCAATACTGCATTACAAGTAGTGGCACAGAGGAATGTGGGCAAGAGGGATGTCTTAAGGAAAAACAGTAAATCCTGGGTTGGCAGTTAGCTATGAGAATCTTCAGGATTGTGCAGCCAACTGTGCTTTATATTCCTCTTGTAAATTCTTTGGTACCATGTTAGTCAGACATCTAAAAGATCATGTGCTTGTATCTGCCTGATCCACTCTGTGAAAGCGATGGCATAGAATGGGCATTTTTAGTGAAAACTGTAGTAGCATAAGCAGTACTGCTGACCCTCTGCATTATGCACTTTGTTGTATTAGAACTTTCTGAGCCTGTCTCCCTGCTCCTCTTCATGCTACTTGCTGTATTAAAGATTTCATAATAATAATGAAGTACTGAAAAAAAGTCTGTGCTCTATTTATAAACAGATTAGTAATGGATTTTAGTAAAAGTAGTTTAAAAAAAAAATACTGTTTTTACTTCTTGATGCCTTAGTGCTTTCTGCCATGTGCTGCTGTGTAATGACAAGTAGAAATACTGAAAGGGAAGATCTACTGGAAGGTGGTGCCTATTTGTGTTTTGTTAAGTCAATAACTCTTTGCTGGTGTGTAATTAGGAAAAGAACAATAAATCAGGTGTCAGTTTGTGACAGAAATATGAGTAATATAGCACCTGAAGTATTTGTGCTATTAGCTTCAGGTGGAAGCTCAAAGATCTTCTCGATTCTATTTGCATATTGGAGATTGACAAAAAATGGGATTGCAAAGCATGCAAATATCACCTCTGTAGTGTTACTTGAACATGAAGGTGTCTGAGAACGATTCTGAAAAACAAACAAACAAAAGCCACAGAAATACAATTTTCCACTCAGGGTGGTAAAATACACTAAGAATATTCTAGATTTTTGACAACAGTAATACATTTATGAGATAATGGCGTTGTCTAACTTTCAGTGCGAAATGTGTGTAGTATCTAATGTAAAGAAACAAAGTGAAGCATGGCAAAGGAAAAAGTCTTCAGAGGAATGTCCAAAATGCAAACTGTTTGCTTGAAAGGAGCAGTATGAAGCAGGGCGCAGAGAGGCCTGCATACTGGCAATAAGTATTTTCACTTTGGACAGAGAGAGTGGATTTGTAGAATGGTTATGCTTCCCATAAAACTGAGCAGAAAAGAACATAATGTACCTAAAAAAAGAAACATAAGTACACATATCCTGCAAAATGATTTGTTTAATAAACTACTACATCCCCTAGTTAAAATAATTTCCTTGAACATGATGGAACATGGATGTTTTATGTATTTGACACTAAAATATGATTTATTTTTTTTTTGAGTCAAAGTTGAAGCAGTTGAACAAAAAAAAAAAAAAGAAAAAACCCAAACAAAACAAACAAACAAAAAACAACAACAAAAAACCCAACAACAAACACTAGTCCTGTGAGTAAAAGTTAAGTGCTATAGAAGCTAAATTGAAATTGGTATCCTTGATGACTGAAAGCATATATATGAAGGCTTCAACAATGTGAGTACATATAGCAGTTAAAGTGGACATCAGCAGCCTTCTTAGTCCTTCCTCAGTTTCCTGGTGACATTTGATTATGTAAGTAGGAATGTTTTATATAACAGCAAATTTAAAAATGACAAAACAAAAATGAGCACAAGGATATTGCACCAAAGAGTAAAATAAAACAGTAAATATAATGTGACTGAAGACTGCATCAGTTAAACCTTCATAGCTACAAGTACTATGCACGTAATGATGAAGGCAGGTAATTTCAAAAGCCAGAAGCCTTAGATCTTAAAATGGGACCTGGAGGGTAAAAGGGCAGCCAAGCAGAAAATATTAGGTATCATCAGCTTCACTGTAGAGGTAGATGTGAGTGCTTTAGGGGGACTCTCTGATCAGGAAAGGTTGCAGATAAGGCCACTTTTTTTGAACCTGAAGCTTTCCAAAGTTGGTCCCTACTGTGGTGCTGTGGTTAGGCTGTTTGGAGGCTGGGTTGTCAGTAGCATCAACATGTAGACTCTTTCCCTTCTTCCTGAGGTTGGTGATCTTGTGTGCATTTGTTTGATAGCTGCATTGCAGTTTCATCCCAGGAGGTCCATCTTGACATTTCTCTTTGGCATCACTTATTAAAAGTACAATCTGAGACTTCTGTATGTAAGTCACCAAGCTATTACCGTCATAAACAATTACTCTCTAGTGAATGCTGGTGTATAGCTCTGTTGTGAATTGCAGAAGTACCCGTTATGTCAAACTCGGAACACTTCTACTAGAGACTGGAGCTTTGCCATATTGTCCAACATTCATAAATTCACATTTTTAAGACCCGGGAAAAATGGTGAGGGGCAAACTGCAAGTTTCTTCTACTGGCAGAAAACAACAAAAAAATGAAGTATCAGTCAATTTCATTGACTACTTAGGTACAGAAATTTCACACTAGGTTACCTGGGATATGATGAAAAGAAGTCGTGTTTACTATTTATTTTCTAGAAAAGGCCAAACCAGAGCAATAGCAAGGATGTTTCAAAGACTGTAGCGTGCCAACAGGGTATTGGTTGTGCCGTCTGCCCTGAAGTGCTTGATGCAGGGGAACTCTGCAGTTGATCTGTGTCTTTCAACAAGAGGTAAAAAATAGTATTTTCTCTTGGCTGCTTACTGAGTTTGCTGAAGAGGGATTCAGATCTATATTTACACTAAGTAATAGCTGTTATTTCAAAATGATCTCCCAATTATAGAAACAGATTTATTAAAATATCCAAATGTTTGTATTATGACTTAAACATTTATTATTTGTTATCAATGATACATCAGAATTGTTAACATGGATCTTATTTGAACCTTGTTAAAGGAAAGGGAAATAAAATGTTTTGACCTCAGTTTGTGCATGGTACTGTTGGGGCATCTGGGAAGATTCCTGGCCATTTGATACATGTGCATGTCCTCCTTTCCACAGAATCACAAAATCAAGCAGTTACTTAAGAGGAAGACCCCTGAGTGTATTTCTGAACGCCTGATGAGAGGCCTGATGTTCATCTGCTGGTGTGTGTTAGAAGGATGTACACTCCTCAAGAAATATATTAGCAAAGTCTATTAGGATATTTGTTTTTTTGGGAAAACAAACTTTCAACAACCTCTGGATTTTTGTGTTAAAAACATGACACGTATTTAATATTGATTTTTTAAAATACATTGAAGTATACAGATTAATTCATTAGTGTTGGTGATTACATGTCCCTAAATACTTCCTGGTTAGAGGTAAGAGCTTTATTTTCCTCTTCTGATCTGATTGAGCAGATGACAGAATAATAGTGTTGATTAAACACACAATTTGGTGTTTATAAAATAGGTCTTCCTACACTTTTTGTAGGATCTAAGCATTTGACCCCAGTACTGTGCCTTAAGGGGTTACTGTTGTTCATCTGAGCTGTGTTTTAATTGGAATTTGCAGGGAACTGAAGGCATGAATGTGGTTGATGACTGTGGGTTACCTGACGTGCAGCATCTGCGTAAGTCACGAGAAGGCAAACTTATGTCAGAGATCTCTTAAATCGCTATCCAAACACACCTGACTGCAAATAATTTTTTTTTCCAAGTATGTCAGAGTGTCATGGAGAGTGTGTTGATGCCCTGAGTAATTACAAAATAATGCTTTGTGGACTTCATATGCATAGTTGGAATAGTGTCTCTCTGTGAAGAAGCTCTTCTTTATGACTAAAATTTTCTAATGTTTGAAATTTATTTCTGTATAGCTTACAGTGTTTCTCTTTAGAATAAGTATAATCTTAAACTGTAGACAGATGTATGTATGCAGGTGATTCCAGTAATCTAATTCAGACCACCTCTAATTCATATTTTGAGTAAAAAGGATTTGTCTGTCTTTTATTGACAAATCTGGTGTGTTTACAGCATTCAGGCAGCAGTTTAGATAGCTGTAAATATATGAGTAGTTCTCTCTGTCATGAGTAATGTTTGGAGCTTTTTGCATTCTTCAAACTTTGAAGCTAAAATTAAAATCTCTAAAACGTTTCCATTCTACACTGTAACTGAAACAGCCCCTGTTGAAATGTTGAGAGTAAGACTTCCGTGGTCAGGAGTAGGCAAGCATCTGATGTGTTACCCCAGAGTGCTTACCTATTAGAGCAGGGGAAACCTTGGTACCCATCCTTGCCTGAGGGACCCTAATGCATTTTCAAGCAATTCCTCTAGTCAGGAAATTGCTTGAGGGGCAGCGGATGGGGTATCACCATACCATCTCTCTTCTCCCACATCTGCTTCTTTTTAGTTAATTATAAGAATCATATAAGTGCTTGTAAGGTAGTTTAGTAGATATTTTGAACGTCTATGAGGAGTTAGGACAGCAGGCTGTTATTGCTTTGATATTGTTGGACAACAAAAGCCTGTATGGAATCAGAGGTTGGATTGTTTAAGGATCTTTGCTTATGAAAATGTAAATCCCATAGGGGCTCAGGGATTAGGCAGGATCTGAACACTACTGCTTTCAACATACGTACCTGGATTTTTAACTTAACTACCTCATAGGACAGAGCATAAAAATCTTTCCTACATGACAGGAAAAAAATATTGGCTTAATCATCTTGCTTAAAACAGGTATACCCTATGGAAGAGCTCTACTGCAAACCAATATATCATGACATTTTTGACTGTGCTTCAGGGTGCAGTAATCATGCTTATTTCAGTAAAAAAATATGATGGGTTTCAGAAGTCTGAGGTAATAAATCTGTATAACTTGCCTTCTTTGTCAGTCCTCCAGAGTTCCCAGTTCAGTTTGTAACTGTAGAAAAAATTAACTGAGGGACTAAAAAAAAAAAAATAAAAAATCACTTAAACTTGTAATAATAGTTGTTTTTCCAAGGTGGGTTTTTTCATACATATTCAGCAAAAGCAAAAATTACAGTGCTACAGAGCCAGAAACCAAACGCCCCCACCCCATTATTTAGTGAGATTTCACATTACATAGTGTATTAAGGAAGAATGTAATTTAAATAAAACAACTTTTTTTAAAAAGCCCAAACAAACAAACACCCCCCCCCAAACCCCAAAAACTGTCTCTAACCTGAGTACTATGACCATTGAGTTTGCTGCATACATTAGTGTGTTAAATTCAGTGAATAATTATTTTAATATAAAAATATTGATTTTAAAAGCCGATTAAGAATAGTTTTATTTAAATGTTGTATTTAAATGTAAAGAGACAGAAGAGAGTCATAGGAAGATGTGTCAGCACATAATGGAAAATTTTGCATGTTTTCACTGAAACCATAGATTAAGTTTTCCATATATGATGTATTCAGATCACAAAAAATCTTTATTCAAGTACCAATTTGGAAAAGAATAAAATGTTTAAAATCACAGCTAAAAGTTTTCAACTTAGTTTTCAAAGTAAGTAGTACTTATCAGCAGTTTAAAATAAAACTATTAATGACAAATTCCATTTTATGGAACACTTTAAAATGTTTTGTTTGTTTTTTTGTTGTTTGTTTGGTTGGTTTTTTTCCAGTTACAAAAGAACCTACACACATGCTTCAAAAACTGTTAAAAAAATCTTTTGATATTGAATGCCAGCACAGTGAATGTGAATTTGGTGAAGCATTTTGGTTTCAATAAATCAACATTCTCTGGTGGATAACTATTTTATTTTTTCCAACTAGCTCTAGTACACCATGGCTTATTTATGCACTTTTTGTGTATGTTTTATTTTATATGGAATGTTTCCATTTCATCTTAGGAGCTTTACAAAGATTAAGCTTTATACAGCCCTTTTCTGGAGATGTTATCCCCATTAAACAGGAAGGTAAGCAAATACAAAGGAAGGTTAATTGAATTGCCCTTCTGCAGTATGGGAGTATTGGAGCTGGAACTACAATTTGGGAATGAGCGTTCCCAATTCAGTACTTTAATCTAATACAGCACAAGAGTCTTTCCTCTGATATGGCAAAAGTAGAGAAAAAGAAGAGCAGAAAACACAAAGTTAATAATAAGATCTTAAAATTAATCTCTAAGGTATGGTTTTGCATCCTGTTAAGAGTGTATTTTCCTGTTATTCCTATTTCCAGTAATAGCCTTCTTTCCTTCATGCCATAGCAGGTAAGATAAATGGGAGCAGCTGTGGCTGGCAGGAACCTTGCTGTTCGATTTAAGGATCAGAGTTTTAGTTGCTCTTACATCAGGGTTATATTTTCTTATGTATTTGAATAAGTGACAAGGCACACACTTTTAAGGGCCTTTAAAAACTCAGCCTTGCAATGAAGACCACTTTAAAACCATCTGCATGACTAATGAAGGAGGTTACCTTGTATTCATAGCAATGACTTCGTGGTAGTTAACTGTTTAAACAAAATATGTGCTGTCATTCTCCCCCTAAAAGTAAATCTTTGTCACTGGGAAAAGCTGTACAAGTAATCTGTGACATGTGTGAGTGGTTGCATTCTACCAAACTAATATAAGTACTACAGCTTGAACTCCTGTTTTGTGTCTTTACTTAAACAAGGATTGACAGTTGAGATCTAGTCATGAATTAATTGTTTGACTTTGGAATAATTACTGAGTTGAAGCCTTTACTTTTTACTTGAGTTTCTGTAAATCACTTAGTTTGGTGTTCCTGTAGTGGAAATCAAGGTAAGCAACGCTTAAGTAGGGCTCATTTAATGCCAGACCCCGCAAATACAAGGCTGTGCAAAGAGAAGAGTGGAACACAGCAGGGAGTGTTCCTTTGGTCCTTCACTGGAAGAAATCCTCGTGTATACTGTAGCAGCAGCAGCCACAGGTGCTGTGCTCTCTTTCACAGAGCCTATTTGAGGACAGCCTTTGAGCTTTCAGGGAGGAGAAGGAAAAGCTTGTTAGTGTATGCAAAATGGATGTGTTAGAAATCTACTTTCTCCCTGTGCTCTTGGAGCTGCACATCACATTCCGCTGAAGAGGAGCAAGGCTATGGATATGTTGCAGCCTTTGCAGGCATGACAGTTTTGTAATTCCTGTTTTCTGCTGTTCATTGTCCTTTAGCACAAATAGGCTTATGGGAAATTTAAGGCTTTTCTGTGGTAGCAGAGGGGCAACAATCCCTCTTCCTTCAGGAGGGTTTTTTAACATGAAGCACTTTTTTTGCCAAAGCAAATGTCAAACTCCTTATTACTTTGAATCTAGTTTAGTGTACCTTGGTGTTAAACTGCTTGACAAAAAATGATATACCACAGCAACTGTGATAATGTTTTGGCGATATTGGCAAATATCTGATAGTTTAGGTCCATGTCCAGATACTGACTGGGTTCTATCCCAGAGATAGATTTGTGATAAATGGATGAAAATTACTGGCAGGTAAGCATAAGGGGGAAAACAAACAAGCAAAACCAAAGCAAAACAAACAAAAAACCCCCCAACAACAAAAGAACAAACAAAAAAATCAAAATTAATTGGCTTTTATATTTTTCAGGAGTGTTTTTTCAGTAGTTTTCTTTTTTGAAAGGTGTTGCCAGAGCTCCTGTTGCAGATAAACTGTCTTATTTGAGACTACAACTTTAATGCAGAATCAAAGTTTATATGTTCCCTTTTTCATGCTGAAACTTTTGGAAATATAACAGAGCTGGAATACTTCTGTCTTTTCTCTAAAAACCTGAAGAGACAGCAGATGCTTTTGTATGGATATGAGAAAGTAGGCTAGCTTGTCTCCATGAGAAGTAGAATCCGGAGCTCTTTGCCTTGTCTCCTAGGGAAAAATAAGGAAAGCATCTGTTTATACAAACATGGGGACTATATGTACTAGAGAATGTACTTTGACGTTGACAAGCTGCAAGTTCAGGTTCTAATTTACCTTATGGTTGTGTGTTGCTCTCGAGCTGTACTTAGCCTCTAGTCACAATGTCTCTTGAAAGTTTGACTTTGTTTGCCAAAGATTTGCAATGTCTGCTACCAAGAGCAGTTCTGTTATCTCCTGGCAATGGGAATACTAGACCTTTATGACTTCATTCTAGTTTTCACGCCTGTGTGGTTATAATACCAGTGAAGTGCTCATTGTTAATGATACAGAAAAACAGACATGCATTGAATGAAACACTATGCATACTATGAAACACTCTGGGAAGTATTCACTTTAAAAATCTGTTTATTGAAACTCCACATGAGTCTTGTTGAGCTGTGTTTTGAGGGCTGTGGAGGAGCTGAGCCGTCACATGAGACCACAGCTGTTCGGTCATTCTGTTACTTTGTGATACTGGTGACTTTTTCTGCTCTATATAGTAGCCAGCTCTGGTCTTAGCTCTACTTCTGTGATTTTTGAGCAAGTTAAAGTGAAGAATTGCTGTGACTATCCTGCAGTATCAGTGGTGTTCACTGAAGAAAGTGGAGAAGGCAGCCTGGTCATTCTTTACAAACTCTTTCTGGAGTAAAGGCAGATGCTGGCTTTGGTTTGTGTGGGCATTCCAGATGAAGTTGTACCATACCATCGGATGTGATGTACATTTATCTCTGTAGCATCTGGGGAATTTTTGTTATTGTTGTTTGGTGTTCAAAGTTGTACAGGATCATCTGTGTCCTGGGGTCTTTCCCCAAGATAAAACAGACCAAGCTGTCCTGTTCATACTGTGCAACACAGAGAGACGGGATTGGTGTTAGAAACATCTTTGAGTTGCTGGTCAGCACTTTCCATAAATACTCAATATAAAATCAGGGAAAGCATATTGATTTCCTGTTCATGAGAAGAAGATTGCTAACAAATTGCTCTTTTTGTCTCTTGACTAAAATTTTGTAGTTATCTCTGTAGAAATATATTGTGAAATATACTGATCTCCTGGGATTGCCTTCATCCAAGTGCACATTCAGAGTAGGATGAGTCCAACTCGGTGAGAAGGAAAGCCCAATGGGAGGGGTGGAGGCAGAGGAACACCAACACACTACCTGGCATTGTGTTGGTTGCTCTTGGTCTTGAGGGCTAGAAACTGGGAAATAATACCTAAAGTTGAAAGGTTTGGGCACTTTTTACACCAGGGTCTGTTGAACTGTATCAGTCACTCTGGTTCCTTGAAAAATAGACTCTGTGGTGGCTGAGCCTGTCTGTAAACACTGCCCAATCATCTCTGTCAGGAGCTGGCTGAGTGGTGTGCCTGCAGGAGCAGAACAGAGCTGTGCTGAGCAGTGATCTCAGCCAAGATGTGTTTACTAAGCAGGCTGGGCATGGCAGGTGGTTAGTGGTTCTTCTCCTGCCCATGGCACCAGGCAGCAGGTGGCAGGGCAGCTGTTTGACACCTTGGATGCTCAGCTCCAACCCTGCCCTAGTGGCTCATCATCCTGTTGCTGGCAAGCAGCAGCAGCTGCCTTTCCTTGTGAGGTTGCTGACATTGCTGTTTGCTTCTTCACTTTTCTTGCCCCTTCCTGATTTGGAGCTGAGATCTTGATGCTCTGAACAGGGCCTGGCTCACATATGGGCTTTCCTCTGAGGTGTGCAGCCCAGAAGTGCAGAAGAAACTTCTCTGACCTGCAGGTGCTCCTGGGAGAAGCGGGAAAGAAAGAAATCCAACTGGTTTCAATCCCCTTTGTATTGGATAGCATTGCCCCCTCCATTGCTCTGTGTCTTCAGGTTACTGGATATCCTGTAGCTCTCCTTCAGTGTTGGAAGAGAGACTGTGGGGCCGTATATATGACTGGCCCCTCTACAGGCAGCAGAACCAACCCAAAATGAGCTCTGCAGCTCTTTTGTTTAAGAGCAGAAGTCTGGTGTGTCTGAGTAACAAATCCCAAGCAGAGTCTCATGAACTTGAATGGAAAACACACGGACAGCTTTATATTTCACCCCTTATGGTATAATCCCATTGGCTGTGTGCTTTTTCTTGCTCCCTCTCTTTTTTCCTCGATTTTCCTCTTTCCATATGTTTGTTTGGGTTTTTTTTGTTTGTTTGTTTGTTTGTTTTCCTTCCTTCCTTCCTTCCTTCCTTCTGCATACTGACAGCAATGCTACTTCAGAAAAATTCATGAATGAGTGGTTGCAGAACCTGCGCAGGTACACAGGCCAGTGGGAGCCCTTCAGAGAAGCCCATCCCTGTTGGCTTTAGAGTGAGATGCCTGTGCCTGGTGTGGAAGCAGAGCCTAGTGGGGAGGGCTGGACTGTGACCTGGCTGCCCTTTTGTACCAGCACCCCCTCGATGTCAGCCACTTTGGGGATGATCTGGGAAGAGCAGGTGTGTGAGTGAGGGCTGTGTCCAAAAGCTGAGGCAGGTGTGTGGGTGCTGTGCCTTCCCCTACTCCCTCTCTCCTGGGAGGTGAGGAACCACCCCAAGTGTATCCTTATTCTTTCCCTTCTGTTTTTTTTTCCCCTCCTTTCCTGTCTCATCAATTTAGTCTGTACTGTAGGGCGTTCCCAAAAAGTTGTAGTACTATACCTCTTCTTTGAGGGAAAGAAGAAATACTGTTTCCTTCAGTTGTGTACAGTGAACCTAAGCATAAATATCTGCTAATTTTGGAGTCCTAGTCTCCAAAATTCATGATTTCAGGGTGCCAAGAGGGTCACTAATTATAATAATTATGCACTCATTATTGTACCACCTGCTCCAATGTTCTGAATTCTTGGAGCTAATTTAACATCAAGTAGCACTACTAAATTTCTTGTTGTTCTTATCTGAGAATTTAACTTTTTTTTTTTTTTTTTTTTTTTTTTTTTTTTTCTGAGAATTTAATTTTTTTTTTTTTTTTTTTGTGTTTTTTTTTTTTTTTTTTTAAGTTACCACAAATTTAGCTGCTGTTGAGTATTGTATATGTCTGGAAATCCAGAAAACTTAACTTTAGAATACTTGAATGTACAACTGAGCATTATTGTTTTCTAGGTGTTGGATATAAATGTAATTGTTTTTCTATTATTTTTCTATGGATTTCATATCCAGTACAGCTGGGGAGATTTAACTAAATTTACATCTACTCTGTGCTCAAGTAAGAGTTAAGTTGAAATTTTGGATTACTTTTTTTTTTTTAATAATTAGACTATTAGTATACTACTGTTTTCACTGCAACTTCAAAGTGAAGAGCTAAACAGTATGTAAGGTTTGAAAAGGATCAGTGTTGCTATTTTGTATTGGATTTTAACGCAGGGGTTCTGTTTATTGTAAGTTTGTTACCATAGAAGTATAAACTAAAAGGTAGCAATGGTGACTTTGTGCAATATGTTATATTAAATAAACTTGTCCTGTTACTGCTGCATGTAAAGCTTTATTTACATTACAGTAAGCTGTTTTCTGCTGCATTTACAGTTCTGCTATACAGACAAATTAAGGGACCTCATGACAGTACGATTTATTTCTCTGCGCAAACTGAAAAATGTTAATATTTTTAAGCCTATTTGCCTGAAGTAGTGACATTAAATTTTCTGTTGGGCAACATCAAATCTACTGTCTGAGAATGGAAATAGATGAAAGTCTTATCTTCTTGTTCCTATACTTTAAAGGATGGACAAATATTAAACATTGTGTTTGGAATTCATTGCTTTTGCATGCAGTATTGAGTAACCCTTTAAAATGCATTCCTACCTTGCAATAACAGATGAACTGCCACCAAATTAAATAAATTGAGACAATGTGATCATATATAAAGCTTTGGATGTTTGATTTTCTAAGTTATACAATGGTCCTCTTTCAGAAATTAGGAAATTTATGCTTCAGGTTTGATCAACTGCAGCTGAATAAGTGACTTGGCCTGTAATGGTGGTGGTGGTGGTGGTGATAGATATGCTGTGAAGGAGACACTGAGCCTGAACTTCCAGTCTCGGGATAATTTGCTGGGCTGATAAATCAGAGGTTGAGGGCAGGGAAGAAGTATTTCTGTTTACCTAAAGAAACAGGTGTTGTCTGCACTCCAGGTACAAAGGCTGCAGAACATTGCAGTCTGGTCTTTTTATACAATATTTTCATTGAGGTACTTTTGACATGATACAGGTATAACTCCTTCTGTGAACTTCTGTTCCTTTAAAAAAAACCTGTCAAGTATAATTTCATTTCATATAAAGGTAGAGGTGGTAGAATTAATTTGGAATATCTTGACAGTAAGTATTTGTAATTAAGCTCTTCCTCTTTCTACCTTCATCCACTAAAAGCTGTTTGACAAAACACAGGGTAACCTATTCTTTTTGTAAACTTTGCCTCCTTTGGTGGCTCAACTTGATGCACTTTCTATTCATTAGGAGCTTTCAGCATGGCTCTTGGAAGAGGGGGGATGCTGCTCTTGCCCACAGCTGACTTCCTGTGTGGAACACCATATAGCAAAGTGTCCTCTATGAGGGCACATGACATCAGGCAAAATGAGCCACCAAATTCAACATAATTTGTAGTTACAAAATTATCTAGCATAAGCATTTCCAAGATTTCTGGTTATTTCTAGTGATTTATCTGAAAAAAAAATATATGTAAGTAATGCATCCCTTTTATCTACAGAAGGTCCCTCACTTGCAGAGAATGGTACTTTCATTACCAGAATATATAGGAGCACAAGAGAAATGCCAGCTCTGCTAAGCTCAGTTGAATGTGCTGTGATCCACACATAGGGTTTTTTTTATGTTCTTCCTGGTTGCATGGGTTTCTTGGTTACAAATTGGTTTTGTGCATATGTGATGTGGTTCCATCAGTTCTGATGGCCTGTGAGCTGTTCACTGTGTTTTCAAAGAATTTCCTTCAGTGTTCAGTTTTGGTTTAAAGCTTGTTGAACACAGCAAGTGGGTGGGACTAGTACTCGTGGGAAATAAGTGTTGGTATTTGGGAAAGCTCTAGATATTACTACAGTTCTAAATAATTGAGGAATGGGAGCTATTGCTTATGGCCTTGAGCAGATCACTGTGAAAATGTTGGCCTATATTTTGTTAACTTTTTGCTTAGAGTTTTTTGTTTGTTTGTTTTTTCCCCTGTAACCTTGGAGTGGGGAAAATAAACTTGCAATTATGTAAACTATTTTTATCAACTCTGTACTCAATACTTAAATGCTGATCCTGCCTGTATTGTCTTTTTTTTCCCCCTTCAGAATGAGCCTCTTAACAGAAACTTGCAAAGAATACTGAGAAATAAACAAATTCACAAGAAAACTTAGAAATTACTGGAATGTGCTCTAATAGTTTCTAACTTGGTGGATCTGCTTTGACTGAATTTTAGAAGTAGGATATTGTTTCCATTACTGTAGCAAAGCTCTAGTACTGTGAAGTGTTTTTAAAGGAAATATTTTCTAGTTTTTAAAAAGGCTTGAATGTAATTAGAAAATGGACTAATTGGCTGTGATTACAGATTTTCTGATTTGATATATAGATTTAGTAGTTATCATTATTATATTGAAGACTGGTTTCTTGCATGAGTCATGCACAATCCCCAGGGCTGAATATCAGGTAATAATCAGGTAAAACAACCCACCAAAAAAGAACCAATCAACAAAATAAGGAGTAAGCAATGGTATATAATTGAGAAACCACTTAGCATCTGAGCTGGACTTATGATGACTTATCTGAGAAATAACAGGTTGTCTGACAGAAACTGCTTCTGATTTGAAGTTTCATTAGAAAATACATTATTTTGCCATTTCTGATGAAAATGAGCTGAAATTATTTGTGTAATATCTCTGCAGTACTGCAAACTGTAATTTGAGTATAAATTGATACTACCTGACCTCTCTTTGTGCTTTCTCTGTCAGTAAAAACAAAACAAAACAAAAACCAAACCCCCCCCCAAAAAAAAAAACAAACAAACTGAAAGCAGAATGCTTTATGCGTTTATCAGATAATGCTTACAAAATGCTCTGAATTTGACAAACATGGAAGAGTAGAATACTTTGAAAGAGTAGCATAGACAAATCAACTTTCTAGTATTGAACCTGTTTGTTTCAGGTCTGGCTGGCTGTCCATGGACTTCCAGGAAGACACAGGGCTGCCTGTGGTCCAGATTGTCTCCTAAAGCTTTGTGAGGTGTCTGACTTGCCTTAGGATGTCTTAGATAACACCCAGGATACCCAGGTACCTATGGCTAGGCAACAGAAATGGCTCTGAAATCTGTCTTATTTAACAGACCTATAGACACCCAAATATGGGTGTGGAAATCTCAGAGTGAACCTTGTACTAGGAGCTTGAAATTTTTTCTTACAGTATAAGGTGTCATTCCACTTTCTCCTAAAACACACTGCACGAGGTCAAATTTACTGTCAGTGTGTCTGAGTGTGAATGTCCACTTAGATGAGAATCCTCCTTATGTACTTTGACATATACATCTGTAAAGTTTTTTCTTTCTCTGCTTAGCTTATGACTTTGTCCTTTCAGAAGAATTAAAAAAAAACAAAACAAAACAACAAACAAACCAACAAAAACAAACAAACAAAATAACCCAAAAAAACCCACATATTTTTCATTACTTCATTTATTCTCTTTGTTAACAGTATTAAACAATATGTACTCATGAAAAATTTTATACTTTTACTGGGATGACTTCAGAATGTGTTTTCCTTTATGCAAGTTGGGCATATTTCTGTGCATGTTTTTCAAATTCCATCATTTTGCTCATTTCTCTATCTGCAGCAGTTTTCCAGCCACATAGAGACAAGCTTAAGCTTGTCTTTGTATTTTATCATGTTCTTATGTGGTTTAAAATTATACTGTTCAGTAGTCCTGTTGCGTAAAATTCAGGATTCATTTCACATTAATTTCCTCCAGGGCTCTTATTACCTTTTTTTTCCCCTCCGTGTATACTAACTTATTATGGAGACCCTTTGGTGATAAAGGCCTGATAGTGCTAGGAAACAAGAGCAGGGAAACAGAGGCTAGTCCTATGTGGGAAGCAAGGTAAAGTTTGTCACTGGGGAGCTGTTAAATTCACTGTTGCATGGGCATGGAAAGCAAAGTTTTTGTCATTGCTGTAGTTTCTTTCGTATCTAAATCACTATTAATTTAAAGACTTTATTTTTAAGACACAATCTGGTTCTGTAACACTGCCTTTCACCGTTGCACAAATACTGAATATGCAGGTATTTGATACCACATGTTAATGTTTGAATTATGTGTACAACAGTTGAAAAAATAAGTGAGCATTAAAAGTGAACATGCTTCAAAAGTCTTTAGAGGACAGTTTTCACCTGTCAATATATGTCTAGTTTCATCAAAAAAACTTTTTTCTTACCTAGACACTTTGTATATTGCCACTGTCAACATCAGGCTAGGCAGTTCACCTAGAGTTTTTATTTCTTACTGTTCTTAAAAAGTCACCTTTCCCATTTCTCCTCAACTGATCATGTAAAACAATTTTCAGGAGCGTTGTGTGTGGGTGCAATCATCCACAGAGTGCTAGGAGGAGCTGTGAGTGGCTGTGTTGCTGGCATCCTGCATCTCACTGTCCTTGAGGGCATGGGGCTGCTGCCGCTCCTGCAGTTACAGATGGAACGCCTCAGAATTAGGTGGCAAATGACTGTAAATTTTAATATAATTTGGCTGCCAGATTCTCTTAGGCAACATCAAAAATTTAAAGATATGATTGAATGTTTCTTGGGGAAGAGATGTTCCCTAAATACTCATTTTTTTTGGAGGGAAGGTGGGTACACTATTACCCCTATACACCATGCTCCGCCTCCTGCCCCCTCCCCCCAACCCACACACATTTACATTAATGGAAATTGCAGATTGCTTGCAAGAAAACTCCTATTAATTGCAATGACCTATGTAAGCAGCTATCAGATGGGCTTTGGTATCTAGATGCTAGTCTGACTTTGCAGCAACAACAGACTCAATCTTCCTTAATCCAAGGTTTCAGGAATGATAAAAAGGTGCTGCAGGGAAAGGTGTGTATCAGTCACATGGGTTGGTGGATAGACAGGGTAGTGTTCAGGAATGACAGGTCCCTTCTCTTCATCCTTTCAGTTAAGTCTTGTGATGATTCAACATAAGCAATATAATGACATTCTTTTTATTAATACACCAACCCCACCCAGTTTGGAAGAAGTCAAATTTCAAAATTACTACTGGAAAAATAGTGTCAAATGTGACATTCATCTGAAGTAGGACAAATAGGTATTTTTTGCTTTTTTATATACATTTTTGGGGGAGTTGTGGGGTTTTTTTTTACTGTGATTTATTTTTTAACAATTATATAAATAATTTATGTTTAAAAGTGGTAAAACATGGTAAGAACAAAGTTACTGGATACTGTTTTTGGTAACATGTTAAATTATTATCCTGGTGGTGAAAGTGGTTGCATTACATGTTGTAGACTCCAATTCAACTCACTTTTTTGCCTAAGGACACTTGAACATGCAGTTTCCCTCTCTGAAGAAAGTGCTCTGTTAACCAGACTAGAAATAACTTAGAAATAAGGTTTGTTGTGCTGCTCTGTATACAACATTAAACACTCGAGTCGCAGGGACTGGAACCAGCTGTTTCATTTCCCAAGAGACTAATCTAGCCACCAGGCTTGGGTTGTATTTTCTCATTACTCCTCCCTTCCTCCATTTACATGCAGTTTATACACAGGAGACAGTTCAAATTGTCCTGAAGTATTAGAAATTTTCACACCAAAGGGTATAATTGAACCACATCTAATTCAAGTGCAGGAAGGAGTGATTAGCCAAAATATACTTTAGTATGTCAAGTACCAAGGCCTGCATGGTTTCTCATAGAGACAAAGTGTTATTGTTTTTACTTCTTTTATCTGAGAAATGTTTGTGCCCTTAGGGTTGTCTCAAGGAGCCAAGAGACTTCAAGATCTAGTTTGAACTGAAATGACTATGAGGAAGTGGCCTTCTGAGCTGCATTAGGAGAAGTATTGCTTGCAGGTTCAAGGTTCCCCTCTACTCAGCACTGGTGAGACCACATCAGAAGTGCTGGGGTCAGTTTCTGGGCTTCCCAGTGCAGGTGTGACACAGTGAACCAAGTCTAACACAGGGCCACAAATATGATTAGGGAAGTGGAGCGGGTGCTCTGTGAGGAGAGGTTGAGAGAGCTGTGACTCTTCAGCCTGGAGAAGAAACAACTCATCAATGTATAGAAATACCTGAAAGGCGACAGGAAAAGCTGTAGTGACTTTCTTCCTGAATCCACTTATCTCTGTGCTATTTGGATGCCATTAAAGCTGCAATTGTAAACAAGACTCTAACAGAGAGAAATGTAACTGTTTTCGTTAATATATTCTATGAAATAGAGGATTTCAAATTATTCTCTAGAAGACATGAAATGTAAAGCATATCTTTCTAATATTCTGAGCTTCCTTGTTTTCCAGTATGGTGTTGGGAACCCACTTCTTTGGAGGCTTGTTGGTATGTTTAGGTTTCCATGACAGGGTCTTCCATGGCTAACTTTAAATACAACTGGTACCAGTGGAAAGGTTCTTGTCTGCTTTCAGCTGGAGCTGAATGGTATCATCTGACACTGCAGGTTTTGTCTCTGTGTTCAAAACCAGGTAGGCAGGGGCTGTGCATGTTTTCAGCATTTGGGAGTCATTCCTCTTGGTTGTTCTGTGATGACTTGACACTGCACACTGCTTGTCCCCGAGGGCAGTTGTGATGTAGAATAGCTCGTGGGACTGTGCAGTGGGTGATAGTAACGCACGGTTGGAGGCTAAAGAAGAGTCATTATTACAGAGCTGTTTTCAGCCTTCATCACTTCCCTTCCCTGCATCACTGCCTGTCCACCCAGTCTTGGACACCTGAGCTGGTGTGAGCACTGTGGTGGCCAAGCAAAGGGCAGGTAGGGCTTCCTTGTCCCCGTGCCGAGGCCAGGGACAGTGCTGTGCTTTCTGCCTGTGGAAACATATTGTATGTCATTGGGAATCAAGTGAGGAAATAGCGTATTTCTGACTGCAGTTTGTAAAGCTGCATTGCATATGTTAACTCTGTCTGATTAACAGTGGCACTTCTAAAAATTGTCACTTCAGTCATTTGTACAAAATTTTAATCTCGCATGATGGAGTCTTGGGTTTTCTATGACTCTGAATGTGTTTCAACACCTCCTGTGTAACTTGACTTTCACAACTGTATTTTCCATTCTTCTAGAGAAGATTTCTGTACTTCATAAAACAACAGGCCAGAGGATTCAAATTAACAGCAGAGCAAGGTGTGTCATGAAGATCATCTTTCAAATTCTATTTTTTTGTGGGTTTTTTGTTTTTTTTTTTTTTTTTTCCCCCAGGGTCTCCTCCTGTTTTGTTAAACTGAATCCTTTGCAACTGTTAGCAGATATAACCTGGATAAAGTTGGTATCATTACTGATGACTGAGAAGTTGGTCTGAGAGACATAGCTTGAAGCGAGTTGGTTAATATTTGATTATAGAAGACAGTGCTTGTAAGTTTATTTACTAGTAAACGAGATAGCACATACTGAATATCAGTGGCAAGTTCTGTCACTTTAAAGGTTTTTATGACATTTAATATCAATTGTGAAAAGAAAAAGCTAAATCCTTGCTCATACTACATTGCAAAGGAGGAGTATACTATGGCTTTTCTTTTTTACCTCCTTTCAATAAATCTGTTCCTTCACTCATCTTGACTAAAGGAAGACAACTGTGTGATGTTAATAGCTATCAACAAGCAGGCTGGCACAGCATTATTTCTACTTACATTTGATGCTTTCATTTCAATCTTTTATGGTGATTTTTTTTTTCTCTGAAGTTTATTAAGAATAAGCCTTATGAAAAGTTGATGTTTTAATTTTTTATTTTTAAGGGGAACTGAGAAAAAGCTAAAATTATGTATTGTATATTTTGTTACAAGAAGTTTCAAACCAGGTAGATGATGTGCATGCTTATATGGGGAAGAAAAGGAGCATGAGTGCTGAACTGAAGAAATTGTCACCAGTTATCTTCAGACCACTTCTTAGGCTACCCAAAAGCTGGGTAGTCACCAACTCTTATGCTTTTAAGTATCCAAGTAAACAACTTTAATTGCTGAAGAAAGTTTGTTTTCCAATATTTTAAAATAACTTTATAAAACAATTTTTTTTGAAAATGGGAACATTAAAGACTAGAATCTGGGTAATAATTTGTTACTTCATTACGTATCATAATTTTACTTTGTAGTAATGGAAGATGGTGGGTAATAGCTGAACAAACAGCATAACCAAAGAGGAGAGATTCTCTATACATATATTATCTGTTAGTTGCAAATTATAATAAAATGAACAAAATCAGTAAAATATCAATATTTGAATTACTGAAGTTTCTCTTTGTAGATTAAGGGAATTGAAAGTGATGGCCCTGCTTGACATCATTTTGAGTCATTTCAGCTAATTTCATTTCAGTGGTCAAAAATAGTTTAAGACAATTTCATGTTTTCTTTGAGAAGCATTTTTTTTTTTCATTTGTTGTTGATTTTCCTGCCTCCATGCTCTTGAGAGCTGTTTAATTGTTTCCACTGAAATAGTTTATTGTTAAGTGTCCTGTTTCAACTTTGCTGAAAAATATAGATGCAAAATTTAAAATTTGTATCAACTAAACCTAATTCAAGACAGTTCCTTCTTTGAACATGTCCACAATTTTCTTATGATTCAACTAAAATGTTTGATGATGGTTTCTTGAGATTCAATTGAACCTCCTTGAACTGCATTTTCTATAAGAGAATGTAGCTTTATCTTTTTCCAACAGCAGTTACTTTTGCACTTAATTTTCAGTTAGCTTAACAAATGAAAAAAAAAAAAAGTAGTTTGGATTATCAAGGAACATTTCTTATTTCAATCAACAAATTCAGGTTATTTAAATATTTCTGAATGGTCTTATTTATGTTGTATAATTTTTTGTTCAACATATAGTCATGTTACCACATTAGAAACAGAAACAGTAACAATATATTCTACAGCCATCATTTTATAATGATAGTTTGCTGATTTTCTTTCCAAAATTTATTTTCCTGGTGAGCTGCTTTCAACAGATTTCTTCAGTGAATTTGATTTCCCCTTAACAATTTGTAGAACCTTAATTCTTCTGAGTTGTTCACATGTATGTTTTACTGTCACTAAGGAGAAAAAGCTATGCTAGAAATATCCATTGTCGGTAAATCTTGATTTTCATGTATCCTGAAAAATACAGAAAGTTAGTATCTGCAACTTGTTGATCCTCCCAAGGGAAGGATTCATGGAGTTGCTTAACAGCTCCTTTCTCCAGCTGTTCCTTTTCAAACCTCTGCAGCTGTTTATCCCTCGGCAAGGCTGCTTGGAACATGTTATGTGATACTGGAAGTGATCGTTCATGGAAGGATGGGATTCATGGCTTATCTGAAAACAGTGAAGCCAGCAGCAGCAGACTTGTTAAATCTGCCTTTTCTGGAACGGAAGGCTTGTGCAACTTGTCCACAATGCAAGGTGCAGCCTCACCCCCTTACCCTGCCTTACTTTTTCTCCGTGGAGTTACTTTCAGTCTCTCCTCCAGCATTGTCTATAAGCATGCAAATAATTTTTTAAGTAAGTAATTTAATTAGCTTTGGCAGGATAACTTGAGTATGTAAAACTAGACATACTTGAATACTTTATTGAATCAGGGGCTAGATTTTTCATAATCTTCTCTTTATTTTTAGTCTGAATGAGTGGGTCAGTCTCAGGAACCAGACGTCTTACTTTCAGAGCTCTGTACTTTGTCAGTTGTGATCAGCCCATACTTTTTTTCTTTTTGCTTTTTTAACAACATGTATTTTCTTCCAGAGAAAATTATGTTCTTGCTTTTGTTAACAGCTCTTTTAAAGAAAGCATAAGTAATAAGTCCACCAAATTAACAATAGCTATATCTCAGCAGCATAGCTTTGCAAAGTTGCAAAGTAATTTTTGAATTTCTTTAGAGATAAAGACAACTAATTCTGAGGCTCTTTTTTCGTAGGTGTCTTTTGAACAGTGAGGTTAAGTTACAATAAATGATCAAGATATTCAAAAAGACTTCTATGCTGTGCATTCCAGGGCTTCTGGAATTACTAGAATATTACATCAAGCTGAGTTAAGTGTTGTATAAAGTATTGAAGGAATGCTTCTTAAGCTGGGAAAGTGAAAGACTCTTACTGTCCATGTTTCATTGACCTAAGAAATATCTAAATTGTAATTACAGTGAAATTTCCTCCAAATGGCATTATTTCTGATTATGTGTATTTTGTTTCTTTTCATAGTTTTCCAGAATTTTTAGAGGGTTTTGTGTTAACTTGCTTGCATTTTGAGGAGATGGAAGTGTATCCTGGTATGAACTACATTTTCCTTCACTTGGTGATACATGCAGCCAATACAGTGTTAACATTCAGAATCCAGTTAATCATTTGTAAATATTTTTAATATTTTTGGGTTTTGTTTCAGAAAGGTTGGTTAGAAGCTCTGTAGAATGAAGGAGTTGCCTGACTGTTGTAACACTGATTCAATTAGGGCTGCCACAGTAAGTTGGCCAATATTGCATAGCCACGATACTTGTATTTAGAAAAGGAAACATTCACATTTTTTTTAATAAGAGAACAAAATTGTTTAATCCAAAGTGTTACAGTAGCCAGTGGTTCACTTCTAGTCCTTAATGCATTTATTTTCACAATGTTATTGGGAGATCGCAAATCCCAGTAAGACTCTAGCTGTAAAACTTGGAATGGTTTTTATATTGTATTAGTTTCTTAACTGACACACTGTGTTTTACCAGCCCTTAATAAAAACAGAATTATGATTGTAATAAACTTAACCAAGTCTATAATCTTATAAATTTTACACAAGTAATGTTCCAAAACCTCCTATTCCTGATAGGAAGAGGGAGGCTTTTACTCATATAACCAGATAGTATATACCTCTTTAAAAATGTCTTCTAAGAAACAGGCTTGCTGTTTAACCTAATCTTTCATTCTGTGTTTCTATAAAGCACCTCTGAGTGTTTCTTGAGCTTAAAATGGTCTATCCTGTGTGCTGACCTTTATCTGTATTTTCAGGATTTCTGATCTCCGAATCAGTGTGTCTTTCTATGGATTTCTTAATTTTCCTACTTCAGGTTTGAATATAGTTCTTTCCTATATCTCTAATTCATGCCGTTCCTTAATTTTTCCCTGTCATTTCAGTATGGATTTCTGCTAGATTCTTTTCATTAGAGTTTTTTTAAGGAACTATGCTCAATCAATAAATTACATTAAATCACTTTTATAAAACTCTTTTCCCTTTCTGAGTGCCTGTCATCAATTCACAAAATGTTCTAAGATAGATATTCTTGCTTATGTATTAACTATACAGTTCATACATGTATTTGCAATTCTAATGGCTTTGTCATTGTCCTTTTTGTTGCCATTTGGGAGTTTTGCTGAAAGAGTATATTCAGGTACCAAATCTCCTGTCTTTAAAATCTGCATGCCATTCCATTCCAAGGCAGAGTTTAAAAATAAGAAAATGACCGTTTTAGTCCAGTCTTTTCTTGAATTTTTGTCCCATAATAAAGCATAATTCAGAATGAGTGCCCTTCTCTGCTTTGGTTGGTTTGTGTCAGGGATACTGCAGGTCAAGACTGAAGAAGCTTGCTCAGCACATCACTACCATTTGTCTTACCACATTAAACCTGTCTTAATATATTTCTTGAGAACATTTAAATTGAAAAAGAAACATTAAGCTAAGCCCTTCCTGAGGAGAAATACAGTCACAAGTCATCCCCTTTTTTTGCCATCATATAAATCCCCAGAACCATGAAAAATAGAATATTCATTGGCCTTTTCTTTGTTTCCACTATGGATGTCCCTTTTTGGACTGTATCCTTAAACTATAACATTAAAGTTGGTCCATCCATGGGTTGTTAATGACTGTAGCGTTTCACATTTGCTCATCTTATTCAGGAATTTTAAGTATAAAATATAGATACCTTCATATAATATGGTGTATCATACTTAACATTAATTACTAAATCTACTTTGCAATGCAGTAGTCTAGTTTGAGTGTGATCAGCTTGGGTAAATGTGAAGTGGTTAGTCTGTATTGGCAATTCATTTAGTTTTACAGCTTTTTTAAGCACTTCCATGTAATGAACCAGTTAAGCATGGCTTGTGTTGTCTGAATTCACACAGCAAAATGGATAAACCTTTTATTTGTTGGTGACTAATCCTGATGCTTTCATACTGTTATACTGTACTTACTGTCTTCTAATAATGCAAAGTATGATTATAAATATGATGAAATGATGAAGCCAGCTGCAGTTGATAATGTTGAAGACATCAAAGTCTTGGTAACATTCATGTAACAGAGGCAAGTATTTAGTAATTTACAAAGAGAGAATAAATAGCTAAGGGGTAGATGGCATTTTCCAGATCCTTTCTGTAAGAGAAGCTGATTCCCACTCCCACATGTGCTGGTGAGCTGATTACTAAAGGAGGAAGCATTATAAACAGTGTGACAGAGTAAATTGCATCACTTGTCTTCCCAGTTAAAATACACAGGAAGGAAATGACACCTGTGCAGAGTGCACACTTTTAATAGCTTCTCTGTTTTATCTCAGGTGGCAGCATCTAAGCGAGGGGTTCATTCTTGCATGTGTTCAGTTTCTGTGCCCTGCCTTTTTTCAGCCTGTTTGATTTACACCTCTCACTTACATGGGCCAGAGTCCTTGTCTTTTCACGCCATTCTCTTCTGTTCAAACTGTGGATTTGTGATTCTTGGGAAAAGTTTTTTCCCTATTAAATTCCAGAGACTGCCCATGTAATTCAGAAATTCCAGCATCTGTAAAGTAAAAGATTATTCTATTTTCTTTTGTGATATAAGCAACTAAAGATTTCTATAACAATTATATCCTAGATTATCCTTTTGTTACTCCAAATAGGTATATTGAGATGACTAAATAGAAATTAAATGTGGATTTTCTCCACAATGAAATCTACTCGATGAGAAATATATTTCTCTGACAAAGGTCCAGCGCCATTAACATAATAATCTAAATGGGTGATTGTAGGTAGTTATGAATATTATGATCATTATTAGAGTATCACTCAAGACAAATAGTGTTAAATGACTTTCTGGTCGTAAACGTTGTTTTCTGGATATATTTTTCACCTTTCAGTAAAGTGAAGTATTTGAAAGGGCCTACACTATGGCTGGCAGCCTTAACCTTTCATTTACAAAACTTTCAATTGTTTATTTCCTTGCTGGTTTTACTTTAATCAGAAGGAAAAATATTTGTATTTGTAGTCAAGTTGGCAGCTCTGAATATTATTTTAATGTACTGTCTAAGGATAAGTAAAGGGTAACCTGTGACTAAGTAGCTCTTTTCCTTTATTTGTAATAAAGGGATTTATGATCATTCATGTAAGTATGAGGAATATTTTTTGATAGAGCAGATCAGAGAACAAATCACAGATGTGGACTGTATTTTAAAGGCTTGTTGGTTATTCTATCAATACACCATGGAGGAAGGAAGGACTATTGTGTGCCATGTGGTTGACCCTTTTCCTATCCCCCATCTACAACCAAACCCTTGTCTCTTTAAGGAAGCTAGTGATGTTTTAGAAGAGCTTTTATAAAGCTAATGTGACTGTCTTTTTTGGTTACAAAAAAAGCAACAGAAAAGGAAGGATGTGTTAAGAAAACTACCGCAGATTAAGTAATTGTCGTCTTTTTATAAAATAATTCTGTAACTTGGGCTTGGTTCCTTCCGCTGCCTGAAAGGTATTTCCTCCCTGGGACTGTGCAGCGACTGGAAGGCTATAGGACATTTAGGTGTTTTTAAAGGCTGATTACAGAAGGCAGTCCTCTTAATTTCTGCAGGTCATACAGTTCCCTTTTTTGCACTTTTTGCAAAGGATGGAGGGGGAGAAAAAAAGGGATTTTTTGTGTATGGAAGTGGGAGGAGCAGATCCAGGGATGTCTGGGCAGATGTCTCTTTTCTCCTGTGACGGTGAGCGGAACCTGGATGTTCACAGAGAGATGATTCTTTTCCTTCTTTCCCTGTGTCAGCACACACATTACAGAGGTGTGCAGGGGCTTGGCAGACAGCCCCTCCCTGGTTCTTTCCGTTGTATGATCACATGCAGGGTCACATCATAGGACATCCTGTCACTCCCCCCTCCCACTTTTACTGCAATGATATTTTCCCATTCAGGGAGCTTCTTAGTTTTAGTTCTAACCTGGATTAAGTTCATCCAGCCCCTAGCTCAGGTTTTTTGGCTGCCAGGAGTTCCTGACAGCCCCTGATATAGACAGGGCTGGCAGAATGCCTCTTCCTTATCCTGTGTGCACCTCTCTCTGAAGGTGATGTGTGTGGCCTTGGGATCAGCCCTGACCCTGCCTGGAGAAAGATGCTTTTCAGATCACAGAAATTACACCTGGAGTCTGCTTTAAATGTGTTTAAAGTCAGAGCTGCATTCCAGAGTTCATGCATTTTAAATACGTTAGTTGGGTGTCTCAATTTTAAGAAACACTGCTCAATGGAGTGCTATGATTTGTCAATAAACAACCCCATGTGTGAAACGCTGCAGCTCCCCCGTGCTCTGGTGAGGTGGGGTAACTCACTTCAGGGTGATTAAATATTGCTGGCTTTGGAGCATTGGTGTTACTTTTGACAGGGGTTTGCTGAAAATCACATAGATTAATTAATATTGCATTCAAAGTTGAGAAAAATTATCCTGGGATGGGCAGGTACCCTAAATAATTATTTTTGTTGTCTTTAGCAGTAATAGTGGAGTACAATAATATAAATTTAGACTGCAGTGGGCTGATATATTCCTTCAGCCAGCTGGGATGGGCACAACTTTTTATCAGCCCATAATGGGAACAGTTCAGTTTATTTTCTCCCCTCCAGAAAAAGAGAAATCCAAATAATTATTTTTTTTTCCTCTGTTCAGATCAAATTGTTTTCTTCTGTGTTTTTAACACGCAAATGATGCCATAGTGAATAGAATTTTTATGTATAATACCAAAACTAGCTGTGTCATTATTAAGAATTGCCAACAGTAAGAGATATGTGTGATAATCTAGCCTGGATTTCAATGCATGCCTCTGTGCCAGTCTGTAACGGTGAGTATTATAATGCATCTAACCATTTTTGGCTGCTACGATGCTGTACAGACATGAAAATGAAGTTAGGCCAGAAGTATTATGGTATTAGTAGAGACTGCGAGTTTAAGTCTGAATGCAGACACATTAATCATGTGCAGCTTCTTATTCTGTTCACATTACGTATGAAGACACTGGGCTTGAAGTTATGTTTCACCTACACTGTCTGTAATATTATTATTTGCATTTTACTTATCATGGGACTTATTTCAGAAAATGTTAATTCCTAGATGCTCTTCCAAAGTGAGGTGATTGTTCTTTGGTTTTATTTGAAAATTTTCTTTGAAATGGATCAGGAAGCCATACAAAGTACTTATTTGCATTTTTCCCTTAAAATATATAAATTTTAGCCATCCAAAAAAATAAACACTAAGTATTGAAAGATACTGCAGTCTTATTTAGAGTCTTAGCAGCTACTGTAAACATCTGTTTTACCTTCCATGATTTTTTTCTTCTCAGATGTGTGAAGTTTCCTTTTACAGGAAAAGGGATAATGGCTCTCTAGTTTCTCCTTAGGACCATCAAGTTACGCTTTTTCCTTTGAACTGTTTTCCACAGTATCATGTCCAAACAAACTTTTCACTTTGGATAGTTTGTAGTTTTATATTTCAGTCTCTGTCCAACCCCCCCCACATCCCTGCCCCCCCCCCCAAAAAAAATAAAATTAAAAAAAGAAAATCTTATTCCTTTCTTCTTGAGTAAATGTCAGGTAACTCTTTTATGTGAACTAGCAGTGCATAGGAAATCTGATGGTACCCTCTGCTAGATTAAGTGATACCCAAACTTATGCCTGGCCCTGCTTTTCCAGTGCTTTAGCACTGATGCTGAGTACTTTGGGGGGATGAGGAGGGAGATCGGTGGTGGAGAATGTATAGCCATTATTACAGTTCTGGCAGGTGTCTCTTGTTCTGGCCACCAAAGAAATTGGAGTTTATACAGTGTCTGAGAAACTTGTGCTGGGGAAAGTATTGTCAAAATGGAGTAATTTTTGCTATATATCCATTTAAAAAAAATGGATAGGTCTGGTTAGAAAGGTTTTTGACTATTTATGATTGACAGCTGCCTTTTTTTCTTATACATCTTAGAACTCTTTAGAAAGGGATGGCTCAATACTAAAAGGAGTTGGTTTACTTTGTTTCTATTCTATGATTACAATCAGTATTTTAGCACAGAAATCTAGCAGAGATTCATTTGCGGGTGGGCATATGTATGAGGAAAGATGAACTATTACGTGATACACTGTAAAATTATTATGTAATTTTCATTCTTACTGTGCATCAACTTCGTAATTTGTAAAAGTGTGTTTTTTATCCTAGATACATTTTTGAAAGCTTTTTTTTTCTGATTCAGCTGTATTTATCTCCAAACATTAACTAAATAATGTAATTTATTCAGATGATACTCATCTATGCCTATGTTTTTGTTAACTTTCTTGTGCAAGTTAGCTTTATCTTAATTTCTTAAAAAAATAAAATAAAAATCTTGGAAAGATGATTTGCAAACTCAGTTTGGTACTTTTGCTTCAATTTCTTAGTTAGGATTCTCTCTGGTTTTTGTTTTAGTATGCTGCCTTTTTTCTTTTTTTCTTTTTTTTTCTTTTTTTTTCTTTTTTTTTTTTTTTGTTTTAGGATAAAATGGCTTGCCTCATGCAATTTGCTAACACACCTCTCTCAACTATGTAACTGTGGCCTATTTGAAAGGAAATTTGTGAGAGGTGGTGCTGTGTGCTGAATCAAGGTCCATGAGCTCTGTCCCGTCTCTACCCAGTCAGTGCCTGTGAACTGGTTGTCTCTCAGGGAGCTGGCCTGAAATGAGTTGCCTGGTATTCTGCTGGGAGCTGGTGGCTTGGCACCATTTCCTTCAAGCGTTCAAAACTTTCTGTTCCAGTATGCATAAAGTGTAGTTGCCAGCCTTCTCCTTTGGAGTACAAATGTGTAAACAGTAATCCTGAAAATAGTACTTGGCTTCTGCTAAGTTGGGCTCTTTCGGTTTGTTTTCAGTTACGAAGCTTTTCCCTCTCTGCTTTCATTTTGTGCTTCTGCTTCACAGACGCATGTGTGTGTGCAAGCTGAACATCCCACTCTGATTTGCTTTTATCTGTAATCTTCATGAATTCAATTTCATAGCAAAATTTCTTTCCAAACCTGACTTGAAAACACATTTTGTCTTTGCCTTTTATCTTTCTGGCTTTGATGTATTATTTAATTCTGTAATTTTATTATTTAACACCTGAGATCATGCTGAAATATAATTTCTGAGAAGCCCATGATATAGTCATGTTTAAGGCTGGTTAGAAATTTTCTAAAAAGATCCCCACAAATGTCTTTTGAAAGTGGAAATTGACTGAGACTAATCATCTTGTTTTAAATACCTGCATGGAGAGAACTTGATCAGTTTGAAGGCAGGAGTCTGCTGAGAACCTGGCAATCTCAGGAGCTTTCTTCAGATAGACAAAAGCTGTTTGGAGAAAGGAAAAGGATATAATTTTATTATTAAATAGGTAATAATGAGAACAAGAAAAAAAAAAAAAAAAAAACAAACAAAAAAGCAAACAAAAAAACCCCAAACAAAACATTTCTAGCTCATTCCTTCTAATTGCTTAGAAGTAGCATAAAAATGATGGGAAATCCACTTATGGTTCTATTTCATGGACCTAGGTTCTTCATGGCAGATGGTTCCAGTGACTCAGAAAGTCTGATTTTGTATATGGAAAGCAACGTTTGCATAAAACAGAAGTGAGCACTGTTAAATACAGATTAGGGTTTGGCATTGAGCCCATGCTCCTGAAAGCGTCATTTTCCTGATCCCTCTGGGATCAATGGTTAGTACCATCCTAAAGCAGTGGAAAATATCATTTTAGTCCTAATATTCTCCAAACCACAACATGGCCTCCAGAAGGAGTTACAGTTGGCTGAATTTCATTCTTGCAGTTTTTCTTTATATCAGAATAGACTGGTATTCATTGGAAATGGGTCCCTTGGTTTTGTAAAATGCCAATAATTTTCTTATATATCTGTTTATTTGGGATATCTGTTGCCTTGATCATCTCTTAAAGATCAGGACTAAAGAAAAAAGTAATTTACAATACCTTCTTAGGATATAGCTATAGGAAGTGACACCTGACTTTCTCAAAGGCAGGTAATAAAAATACTAGTGCTGTGGCCCTCCCTGGGAGGTGACTTTTCTGCAGCACTCCTGCACAGTGTTCTGCCAAGTGAAAATAATTGAGTTAACTTTGAATAAGCAGTGGAGTCATGTTAGATGTGTGTTCTGCTTGAGTTAAATGCTGCTTCTCTGCAGTGCTAATTGAAGTGTTGCACTGATATTAACTAAACTGCCTTCTTCACGTTAGTTGACCTTACAGTTTTGATTCAATGCAGTTTCAGTGAATTTAGACCATTGGATGTCTGTACAGTTCAGGATATTTCCTAGTTACCATTCTATGAAAAATAATTAGGCATTCAAAATTATGTTCTCTGAATTTTTTATGTCGTTAAGAGCATGCACATATACATGAGAGGGCTTTTGAAAGGTGCTACAATATTGCATGCCTGAAAGTGAAGCAAAGAAAAACCCCATAGTGGTTACACCTTTCCTGGTTTTCTTCCTTTGTTCCTTGCTATCTACTTTAAATTCTACTTTAAAATGTGTAAGAAACAACTGAGCAGCTGGGATTCAGATGAGATTTCTTCATCTGATGGACACAAGAGAAATTCAAATATATATTTCTACATACATCTCTTAAGAAATGTATTTTTATATAACTGACTGGCTAAAGCTACAGTATTTGAAATTGTATGGATTTTTTAGTGTATTGTGTTAATCCTGGTTTTATGATCCAGAACCTGAGCAAAGAGACCAAAGAATAAAACTGACCTCCTCAAGAAGACCTTCAGCACTGTGAAAATGTAACTTATGTTTTATGTGGCTTTGGGGCAGCTTTCTCGAAAAGTAGGCTATAAAGTTGAGGATTTTTTTCCCTTTTCAGTTCTGTAATAGTTTTCGTGTTTCAGTAACTTGCTGTAGCTGTAAATATTTCTGTACAGATGCAAAATCAATTATTCTGAGATGCTTATTAATGAATTATGTCTAATTGGATTTACCCGTTTTTCCTTTATCAAAATTTTTATTTGATTTTAGCCCTTAACATTTAGAAGAGTTGCTAGACAGCTCCAACTGGCAGGATTTGATGTGGTGGTGCAGCTGAAGACTTACCTGCCTGATAATCTGCTATTAAAGTAGTGAAAAAGATCCTTACTTAACCAGGCCATGTGTTAATGCCATTAAGTGGCATATTATATGTGGTAATTAGCAGCTGTTAGTCCCTTAAAACTGGTTTGTGGCTGAGACAGTGCAGGTTGTCTTATCATGGGGTAACTGTGATTAGGTGCCATGTAATGTGAAATCACAGAGTCAGAAAATGATTTTTCTCAGAATTCCCTTCTCTGTTGTGTTTCAAAGTTGTTCAGGGTCAGACTCTATGAATCAGCAGATTTCCTCCGCTTCTCCAAATTTTAACAGTATAGTGGGCAAAGGACATCTCTGAATGTGGTGCACAACCATAGGGTAGGTGAACCAGAGATGTTAGCAAAAAGATACTTCTTGTGTCTTCAAAGGGAGAGCTAAGTATTCTACAGCAACTAGAAGTAAAAGAGAGACTTGAAGCAAAATAATTATTTTCCTAAAAGTAGTGAAGGGATGGGGTATCACACCCATGCTCGTACCAAAGAACTTTTGATCCTAAAGGTTATCTTGGAGAGGCACTGATAACTTTTTGCTCTCAATGTAGGGGCCTAATAACCATACTCAGTGTTCATAATCTTGGAAGACACATGGGGAAGACCCTGAGAGCTTAAGCCAGGCTATAAAATTGGTGGCAGATCACAAGTCTGTCTTTCCAAATGCTGTATTATGGGCACACTGATTTATGGCATATAGCGTTATCTAATGGGTCTGCTCATAAATGCAGGTCTTTGTTACGGTCTCAGTATCTTCATCACTTTAGACAGTAACTTCTGCTTCTCTTTGATGCAGCTGGGTAATTTGAATTATATCATTAGCAGGAGAAAATGTTTTCATGCCAAAACCTCTTACTGATCAGCATCTCTTATATCACCCTTCTACTTTACTGCAGTTCTGCATGACATCTCTGTATGTATTTCTGCTGAATTTTTCTAACTCTTTACCTTTGTAATGACTTAGCATTCAATTAAATTATTTGGCTGAGTATCAAAAGAGTGAGTAATGATGGATGGTATCTATATGTAAGTTGAAAATATTTTTGTCACAACTCATTAAAGCAGATACTTAAGTTCATATTAAGAGTAAGGGCAGTGTGGATGGGAAGAGCTGTGCAAATTGGGTTGGCTTACACTATGAAATGAAATTATTATCTCTCTAGAGAAGAACATTTCCTGTAAAGACTACCATTTTGGGCAGTTTATGGAGTTTTTTTGATAATTTACTTCTTTTGGAGGGTGAGTGGAAAATTTTAAAAATACTTTCATTTACTGAAGTTGCAAGTATTATTTTATTAGAAGGTCTGAAATTGCTGAAATACTCAATGAGGAGAAAGTCATGTTTAAAATCAGCCTTGGCATTGCCCAGTGGATGTACTTCAGCAAGCTTCACCTTCTTGAGTTCAGTTCTGGTGAAATTAGATTTAGCTTTTAGTGCTCCCTTTGTCACATAGACCTTCCCTTGATCAATACAGTGAGAGCTGGGTCAGTGTGGGAGTGCCTCTTCAAAATAAAATTGTGACAGACATAGTTGAGCTCTAAAGCTATTCAATGTGAAAAAGTTCTGCTTGGCTTTCTTTTTTGTTTTAACATATAGTAATTAATATTTACCAGAGAAATGAAAGAGAAGTTCTTTTGTGAAAGGTTCTTCAGTTGCAGACATGGTGGATAAGCAGGATCTATGTTAAAAACCCACCTGAGAGACAATTGAAGAATCATAGGATGGTGGTAAAATTATTTTAATGAGAGGAAAAGTTAAAAAAGGGAAAAAAACATTGCTTGTAATGTTTCTATCAATTTACCTAAAGAAACACTGGGGTTTTTTTATTACCACGTAACTGCTTTTAAGAGGCTCTTCTGTGTTTAAAATAACATTTATTTTTAAAAGAATGTTAAGTATTAGACTTTGTTAACATGTGGCATATCTTCCATCTTCTTGATAAAATATAGTAATACTGTTTAGTGTTTAGCCTTTACTGTGCTTGAATTAATATAGCTACTTCGATAGGTTTGCCAACTATCCTTTCTTCCAATGGCAGTTCATACAAAGATGGTTCATAAATCTTAACATCACCTGAGTGGTAGAAGGACAGCAATTGTTTATGTGTCAGGAGAATAAGGAATGATTTATTTTCAAGAATCTACCCCATGTATTCAAATAAACCCATTCTCTATGAAATTTAAATTGTAAAGCCTCTAGAAGACCTTTATACCAAAATAAGAGAGTCCTTTAAGTATCACAGAATGAACAAATATTGTTAAGTCACAAATGTAACTGTTGTGGAGATTTGCAGAAGAGTGCTTTGCTCTTACTAAGGTGTTAAGCTGAGCACTAGTTGCAATGTTATCGATTTCATGAAACAGCAATTATAGCACGTTGACAAAACTGAAAAGATGTAATAAAGTTAAGGAAAAGTAAGTTCAAAGGATGGGGCAAACTCATCCACACACGTCTTTGATGTTTGATACTGTTGCCCCGTGGGAGTATTCAAAGCCTTGGGACTGACTTGTTGAAGCCTCACTCTGTCAGCTCTGCTTTTAATTTTTTTTCCCCTCAAGAAACAATATTTTGGCTTTGCAAAATAAGTTGACAGAATTGGCATGTTCAAAAACATGCTTAGTAACTAGCAACTTTGCTGAGAATCAAGGCAGCTCTAAGGGGCCCAGGTATCTTAGAAATCTGGCTGTGGATGCATTGACCAATAGTAATTTTTAGATGCTGTGCTTCATTGATAGGATTTGTGTAATGATATTTTCAGTTTTCCTCCTCTGTGCAGAGAATTGGTTTATAGTTTGAAGGCAGTGAACATGGTTCCATGCATGTAGCTCTTCTCCAAATGTAGTGTCTAAATTTAGTGGAACTTAGGAAATTTGTTGGACTAGAAACTGAAGAAGGAGACAAGCCTCCTTTAATTTCAAAACTAATTTTAATTAGGGTATGATAAATGGAAGGATAAGAGTTCTTAGCTATATTCAAGATAAACAAAACAACCAGAACTAAATGGGGAAAAACCCCTGAACCAAACCGTTCCCCCACAGTCTCTGGCTCCGTTGGACGCAGTAGTATTTACGGATCGCAGGGGATGATGTTGCTCCTCGGCTGGCCGGTGCTGAGCTGCCCCCGGGGGGGGTTGGTGGAAAAAAAAAAAAAGCTTTGGTGTCCCTCCGAGGCTGTTGAATCCCTCTGTGGGGGTCGGTGGGAAGAAACTGCTCAGGAAAGGAAAAACAAAAAACCAAAAAGGCTGGGATCCTCTTTCCTCGGCTTGTGGCTTGTTGGCCTCTGGACTGGAGCCTCCGATGTAAAGGCCCCTCACATCTGGGCTGGCCACTGCTGGACTCCTTCAGGAAAGCCCGATGCAAGGGCCCCAGCTAGCGACGTCTTCTCTCTCTCTCTTGGGCATAAGGAACTCCGCAAATCCAGGGATTGGGAAAAACGGGAGGAAAACAAGAGAAGAAACCACACTCACAGGCAGAGGTTTCTCCCTGAGCTGTCTCTCCCCCGCAAACTGAAAAACCAGAGTGTCTCCTTCCCCCAGCCCAGTAAATTACCAGTCACCTTGCTTCTTTTGTTAGAGGCAATGGATGAAGATAGGCCTATTCGCCCCTCATTCTGGTGGTAGGGGAAGGAAAAAATCCACTAGATTCTAGAACTGTAACATGTAGCTAAAAGAAAATAAATAATGAAGCTCTAGATAAAGTCTAGGTTAACTCTGGGTAAACCAATTTAAAAGAACAAAAGGGCATCTATCGCTGCTTCCATGGCTTTAACTTTTGTCTTTCAGTGAAAAAATCATTTTGTTGTGCTTCAATATTTCAGTCCCTTTATCCATCACAGGCTGCAGATGCATTAGTGGTTTTCTGATCAGTGATGTGGTTATAATGCAAAGCCCCTATGGATCCCTCCTTATTGCCTATGTACTGCATATTGCTTTATTACCTGGTTTTGACAACCACGAGGTGGTTTCTTCTCAGGGGAAATTAAACCAGAAATCCCATTTCAGATCCACACCCACAGAGTTTCTCCTGATCTCTTTTCTGCACAGGGTGATTACATGATTTCCACTATAAAATTGTTTGAAATCTTAAATCATTTTTAAGTCCAGTAAAACAGAAAACTAGAGCCTTGTGCTTCATAACTTTCTTTTTCCATCTCTTGTTAGTTTACTTTTAAATTAATATTTAAACTAATTGATATTTTTTTATGTGTTTGGCAGTTTTATCTTTTGATTCTTACATATACCCACTGCTGAGTTTTGAGGTAGTGCCTTTATGTGGAAAGCCCTTCTAAAGAGAAATTCATAGTAGTACAAGAAACTTTTAATTTTTAAACTTTTTCATTTTTAAAAAGTATATATATAGTTAATGGGTTGTTTAAAACTGTTCTAGAGGAAAATTAATTTTTATGCTTCTGTATTTGAAAATTGAAGGTTTCAATTTTCACTGGTTCAGAAACTACATGTCTTTATGGTTTTTATTAGTATTTGATTATTTAGAAAGCATATGTAAACTTGAAAATTAATTGGTAGATTGATTGTCGGAGTAAAATGATGGCACACATTAAAGAAATCCTTTAAGAAAATATAACAAGCATCTTCCATTTGATTTATGAAAGGAATTGAAATGTGCTGCAGTATTATCCTTAACCCTTATTATATCTAATGGGCAATTAATTTAAGCTTATTTAAGAAAGTGCAGAGAAGAAACAAAAGAGTTGAGCTACTACTAAGGGAGGATGGGAATGTGAAGCATGGTGGACAAGAAAGGAATCAGCAATTGGCCATTTAAAGGCAGGCGTCTGATGTGATCTACAGCTTTCAAATGCTTGGAGCTGACACTTGATGTTATAAGGGATTATTGATAGTGCTTGTTGAAAAATAAAAATACTGATTTTAAGAGAGCAAAAATTCTTGTTTTCTTCCAAGAAGGCAACTAAAAATGAAAAGTCTCCATTTTGACTTGATAGAAGAGTAGATGGATGCACTTTCTCCTTCTCCTCCTCCTCTGTGCCGTCAGTACAGGGTGCTGATTGGGATGCCCAGCTTCAGTGAAATCCTTTTTCTGGGCTTGGTGTGGCAGCTCTCTCACTTCCCTGTTTCACAATTCTGTGCACTTGATCTTTTGAGAAACATTTTTCATGGAAATATGAACACAGGGATGCTTTCCAGTGAGGAATGTAAGAGTTCAAAAATTTCCTCTTAGCTTTAGTGTATTCCTGTGTGCTTCCTGTCCCAGTCTGTGTTTTGTTGGTGTGGTTGATTGTGGCTTATGTGAATTGCAGATTCCAGAATCTTCTTGAAGTTCGTAAAAAAACAAATATCTACATCAGGAAAAGAAAATGTCATTATAAAGATGATTCTGCTGGGAATTACTGGTCATCTTTGTTTATAATTTTGTTTTGGGGCTTTGTTTTTTTGGACTTCACTCCTATTTTTGTCTTTTCCATCCCTTGCTGCACTTTGGGCAGAAGAAGCAGTTAGAAACCTTCCACAGTTTCCAAACTGTGGGCATGGCTTTAACACATCTGGCAGACTGAGCTGGTCTGGTAGTGTAGAAGCAAATAGAAGTGCATTTTGAAGGATGTGCACATCTAACATGAAGTCAAGCAAAAGTTAAATAAAACCAGGTTTTCCAATTAGATTGTGGCTGTGTGTTTGACAGGCAATGTCATATACAGAAAAATAAGTTACAGTTTGTTGCGGGAGGAGGTGGGGAACATCCATAGCATTTCTTCAGAAAGAATATCTCATGTTAGAGTTACCACATCATCTCAGTAGGTGGGCAGCCTCTCTGCAGCAGCACTCTGTGCATGTGTTCTGCTTCAGGTGCTGTAAACTGACAGTGCAATGTCACTGCCAAGAAGTCATTCCAGTTCTGACCCCTCTGTTCTCCGTTGAGTAGTGGAATTTTCTAGCACATGTCTTTGGGCAATGGCTAATTAAATTGCTTGTGCTTTTAGGACTTTTACCTGTTGTGACTTTTGTCAGGAGGAAAATGGCACCCTTTATTCAAAAAGCATTGCATGCTTGTCTCTCCTTTGGAAATACATTTAAACAATCTTTGCTTATGTCTCTAGGACTGATATCTTCTCTGAGTTATTTTTAATTTGCTGCTTTTTGTCCCCAGCTTGTTGGTTCTATTTCTACCATTACAGACATGGTGTATCAATGTTCTTTATTAGATGTATTTCACGGCAATATCCCATCTTTATGACCAACTGGCCTTTCCTGTGTTGCAGGAGCACCATGTGGCTATTGCTAAAGCAGTCCTCTACTCCAGCTTCTTATGTGGCTTCTGCTCCCTCCATCAGGTGGCTTCTCCATTTTACTTTCACAGTAGACCTACTGTATTTGTTAGCAGCACTGACTTAACGTTATGCTGTAGGGCCTGGAAGAAGTTATTATCTTTTGGGTCCATGTGTTACCCTAGCTGCATCCTCTCTTCATGTACCTCTTTCCCCTAAGTGATCATGCCTAAAGACAAAGCTTTCTGAGCAGTTCCATATCTAGGCAGTGAGGTGCCAGGGCAGCCAGGTATGATGACAGGGATGCCTTGCAGATCTGGGATGACTGGCAGGATTTCCTGGATGACTGTAGACAGGTCATCAGTATGAGGAAGGCATTACAAAACAAATGATCCCTCTTTCAATGTTTTTCTGGTGCTGGGAACCCAGACTCAGCCCAGAACCTGCTGCTCCAGTGCCAGAGTGCATATTCGTGAAGGCGACTGTAAGCCTGGAATGAAATGCATGTTGAAAGTCCAAGGAGGCTCTTTTCTACGGGGAGAACATGTGTCTAGTGCACTTACCTGAAGACTTGATTTGGGCATGAGTGACATGTAGGCCTTTCTCTCCTATCAATCTCTCCACTAATAAGAGTCCCGTTATACTCTTACCATATACCACTCTCCTTCTGAATGAAAAACTAAATGTACTAAATGTTCTGAGTGGTACAGTTACTCAAAGTAATTCTGAGGTGGTCTACTTTATGTGTAAACTGCCCAGTGTGATGTGACAGTGTCTTTTATTTAGCCTTGTGGTTACTCAGTTACACAGTAACATGTGCTGTGACAAGAAAATACAAAGTTTGGAAGAAGTTAAAAAGCTGGTTGCTTGTAGTTCAGGTGATAGGCACCACAGTAAGGAAGAAAAGCTCTTTGTATCCCTACCGCTGCCACAGTTGGTAAGGTGTTTTCAAGGAAGTGAATTAATATCTGTTCCTCATTCCCTGCCTGAGATTCACTGCTGAAGATTTACAGGAATTACAATATAATTTATAAAACTCTTCTAAAGGGAAATCCTGCTTTCCAACTTTGGGCTGTAACTTCTAGGGAACTAATAATTTCTGTTTTATATGATATTGAAAGTGCCACATTATTGAATGGTTAGATGTTCAAAGAACAAGTTTTGGTGATTGTGGTATAATTTGATTTATGCCTCTAATTAGAGTAATTAGAAAAATCCTGAAAAAATTAGGTTCTTTTCCTATTACTAGTATTCATATATTGCAGCATGGAGAGGAGTCTACTGGCATAAATCTATGCAGAAAGTGCCATAATACAATAGAAAATGGGGGGAAACTGACGAATAAAAAAAGAAAAGCGTTCTACAAACTGAGATGATATTAAAAATAATATGGATATGAAATGCAGCTTTGAACAGTAAAAATACAGAAAATGTCATCTGTTATTCTGTGCTTATAAGGCAGAACACCTTGTGTTGTGTACTGCCAGTGACTGTGTATCAAACATTATTGGTATGTGGGATTTTTGCAAATGGGGAACACTCTTAGGCTTTTATTTTCTTTTGATAGTTGGGAGTCATTCTTCTTTCTTAATAAGTGTTTTTAAAGAAATAATTCTGAAATGTCACATTGCCTCTACTGGCACAAATCTGGAGGAACTTAGGTGCCTTGGGGCACCTCTCTGTCTTTGTAGGCAGAGACAGATTCACTGAAGAAACTTTTTTGCAAACATTATTTTTGATTGAAAAATAAGTAGTTTACTCTCAGTTTTAGTCTTTCAGTTCTTGACTGTGACTTCAGCTCCTCCTGTATAAATCACCATAGTTATGCAAACGCACCTGGAAGCACTCTAAGTTACTGCGCTGGAATGGAGCAGAGCTGTTTTATATTTTTCGGCTTTCTGTTCCTGGAGCTGAAGTCTTCTCCCTGTGAATTCCTGATAAAAACATGGAAAGTTAAAGATGATGTTCATGTAAAGGCTTCCTGTAGCTCTAACAGAGATAAAAATATTTGGTTCCTCCTCCCTTCCTTTGCCCATCATTTTTGGTTTGTTTCTTCATTTTTTCTAATATCCTAAAGCAAGTTTATTCCAGTTGGACATCAAAGCAATAAAGCAGAAATGAATCATCCATGCAGCTGATGCGGTAAAGACATCTTAACATGAAGTTTTATTTTAATTGCCTTTTATGAAGCACAAGGGAATTCTAAATAGCCAAATGAGCTTTCTGTAGATACGTGTGATTAGTAAAACTGGCCATTCCCAGAAAATGACAAACCAGAGAAAACTTGCTTTTTGACAATAGAAAAAGGAAAATTATAGAAATTGATTCTAATTTTTCGTATTATTTGACTGCATGCCAAAGCTTTTTAAGTGCTTCAGAACTGCTCAAGACGTTTACAGCAAGAAGCAATAATAAACATTTAAAAATATTAATTTAAATTTTCACTTTTTTCATAAGCAAAAATACGTGTTTAAAAAATGAGAATCTCTTTTAGGGAGATTTGATTAATTTGAATCCAGGTATACAACCTGATTAAACTGGGTTCGTGATATAATTGTGATAACCTGAATACTCTTCAAAGGTGTGGAGTCTGAAGTGGTTAAGAGACTTTCTCAAAGCCTTTCAGGAATGGTATGTTGAAGCAAGGAATGGATCATCTTCCTGGTGAAAGTCAGTCTGGTACCATAATTGCAACATCCTCTGCTGACACTGCTGTCTTTGAAAGCAGGTCTCTTCCTGAAACTCTCTCGTCATAAACAGGTGACTCCAAGGACATGACATGTCCAGATTTAATTTAGGTGTCTCTAGCCAAGCAATGAACTGAAAAATTATTAAGTTACCTGTGAGATGGTAGCAGGTTTCATGGAATATCGTACAGCTGCAGCTCTCTGCCTGGCATGAGTTGTAAGGGGAATTTTGCCTCTTCTTGATAGGGAAAAAACATCCTTTAAAATACTTACTTTCTCATAGGACCTTGAGGGTGGTTTTGAATGTGGTTATCTGGTAGGTCCTGTTCATGCCTTAAAAATCAAAGTTTAAAGGATTTTATAGACAGGCTGATCCTTTGCCTTTAGGAAGCACAGATTACCACTTTTAATTGTTGATATGAGTATGTACAACTGGAGTTTTTTTTATCCAGTCGTAACTTCATAAAGCTCTTGATGATGTGTGGGGCCACTTAAATACTGGTATCTGGAAATCCAGAATAGTTGGAATAATTGGAAATAGACATTCTAGACTTCAGAGTACAAACATAGAGTGGGTCCAGCAGAGGGCCGTGAAGATGATGTAGGGGCTGGAGCACATCTCTTTCAGAGAAGGACTGAGAGATTTGGGGTTGTTCAGCCTGGAGATGAGGTGGCTCTTGGAAGACCTTGTTATGACCTTTCAGTTCTCAAAGGGCACCTACAAGAAAAATGGAGAGGGACTTTTTTAGTGGGGCCTATATAGGTAGGACAAGTGGTAATGGTTTTAAACTGGAAGAAAATCAATTTAGATTAGATATAAGAAAAAAAAAATATTTTTTTCATGATGAAGGTGGTGAAACACTGTAACAGGTTGCCCAGAGACGTGGGGGATTCCCTATCCCTGGAAACATTGAGATCAGGTTGGTCACGGCTCTGAGCAACTTGGTCTAGTTGATGATGTCCCTGCTCATTGTAGCAGGATTGGACTAGATGACCTCTAAAGGTCCCTTCCAACCCAAACTGTTCTAGGGTTATCTTTTAGGCAAGAAAGAATTTAACAGCTCTACAATGGAGAAGCTGTGACATTGTTCATTCAAGTCCAAAAATACTGAGCAATGCTTAAGATGAAGATATGTCTTAGAAACAGACTCTCTTAAGACATTCTTTCTGTCTAGAAATATGTCTTAGATTTGTTTCTTTTCTCTGTAACCCCTTTCTTTACCCTTTTCCTTGTGTGATACCCATGTGCACCCGCTCCTGCTTTCTGTCTGCCTGTGTCCTCTTCTGAGCCAGCATTTCAGAGAAAAGAAATATACAAACCATTTATTCATTCATTCATTCATCTCTTTCCTGCCTCTTCCTTGTTTGCAAAATGATCGAGAAGCTATTTGTGCCTGGTGACTCACCATCAGATTTTACAAGGGGATTATGCTGAACCTCACTGATTCACACACACTTGGCTTTGTCTGAGGTCAATGTCTTGGCAGCATTCCCCTGTAAATACTATACAAGTACCGAGCTGTTGATCTCCAGATCTTTAAGTTGTTTCTACCTTCCATGGTAGCTGCTGTGCTTCTTGTTCACAGCAGTTGCCAACAGGGGGACAAGGTGGCAAATTCTGTCCTTGTGTTGAACAGAGGAATTTAACCTTCAGTTGGTGCATGGATACCTGTTCAGCAGCAGCTGCTTCCACTCCCTTTCACACTGGAGTGTGCACTGATTTCTGCTTTCCTTAATTCAAAGAGCTATTGTGATGAGCACCTAAAATCTGATTAGATACTGTTCATGGCCTTTCACATTCTCATTTCCACCCCCCCTGCCTCTTACAACAAGAATGCTTCCTGCCCCGTTATACTTATCCTTGCTCTATATCTTGCCATTCTTCAGGATGCTAATCTGCAAGGTCCTTTAGCTTAAGGAGATGTCAGCTCTGGAATCAGGGAGATTCCCATGAATTTAAGAGTTAGGCAATGGAATTCCAGCTGGGGATTTGGTATTTACTTGTTTGTATTTCACTAACACTTTCTGCATATTTATGGGCACACATGGGATGCAGCTGTAATAAGATGTGTATTCAGTAGCATTTGAGGAGGTCTGAGAGACAGTCCTGCAAGCAGTAACACAACTGCCTCATTAACTTTGTTTTCCTGAATGCTGCCAGTGGCTTATTACTTGATATCTTGCAGAATGAGCAACTATACAAGTTGTACACAAGACCTTGAAAAGGTCGATTGAAACCTTACCAACAATGAAAAACAACTATTATCCAATAGAGACAAATTTTAAGATGTTCTTCTTAGTGTTGTCATAGTTTTCTGATTTTTAAAAAGTTAACTTGCTCTGAGAACCTTGAAATATTAAGGTAGAAGAAATAGTTGAAAAAAACTCCCCAGATATGAATACAGGTTTTTCCCATCTGACATGCCCAGCTGGTCCTGAAGACCTCCAGCTCTCGCTAGGCTAATGGGGACTGCCAGGATTCCCATGATGGGATAAGATGAAGAGTGTTCTCTGAGTCATCCATTCAACCCGGGGCACATGTAATTTTAGGCAGAGTTCAGTGTAGACTCAGATCTTCACCTCTCTTTAATATCCAGTCAATAAAATCTGTGTACATAGACCATTCAGCATTCACAGCAATGGAGTTTTCCCTTTGTGATATGCTTTCTTACAGAAGAATAAAAATGTTTTCTAAGCTCCATTGCATGGCTTTCTCACATGCACAGAAAATTCACACCTTAGTAGAATATTGCTCTTATCTTTTACCTCTGAAACAGCTTCCCCCCCATCCCCTGCCCAGTATAGGGATATTCAATTAGATCTGGGATTTGAAACAGTTCCATAAGCAGAGAAAATAACTAAGCTCTATTTGTTGTTAATTTGTTTTCCTACTCAGTTTACATTTTTCTATCATCCTCACTTTGGGTGGACCCAGTTCAGAAAGGACAGGGTTATAACAAATCTACCGGCAGATGGAATGGCTGCAAGGCAAAGCAGATTGACTGAGTGTTTCTTGCCCATTTTTGCTAGGTATTCTTTCATTACTACTGTCTGTTTCCACTACCTGTTCATCCTGAAACATGCAGAAACCTCACAACTCTGAGACTAGAGTCATGTCTACATTCCAACCACTTTGTCATGAGTATGTTTCTTCATTTTGTATTGCCATGATTGTATTGTAGCTGATATTAACAAAATTGGTTAACCTGACATTAGAAATTCTCATTCAGGTTAACATAAATTTCATTGGAGAGCATCTGAGTTGCAAGGTTTGCTGATGGTCTAAGCTTATTTAGGATAGTGAGGGAAACTGAAAGAATTGCAGAGGGATTTTAGGAGATGGAGGTATTACCATACACACATCACCACATGTGGCTCAGCAATTGTGTCAAGTGTCTGGAGCCTGGGAAAAAGGTGGGGTATTCTTGAGGATCACTTTTGTTACTGCCTGGACATTTACTTTTGTCACTGTTGGAAGTGACAGTCTGAGCTCATTGGATTCCTTTCAGAGGCAGTGCAATGCTCATATTTTCCTATAAGCTTCTGAAAAGAGAAAAGTGTTTAAAAAGCCAGAAAAGCTGTTTCAAGCATGAGAAAGACCTAAGGTAAAACATGAAAGAAAATAAAACCAAACAAGCCACCTATGCATAAATTGAACTTAGGTAGGAGCAACTATAACATGGACTATTGCTTATTAGGAAGTCTCCAGCTGTTTCTTTGGTGGCTTGCACTCGGATTTGTAAAGAAAGATGTTGGCATCTTTTTGAGCTTCAAATGTTTTCAGATCACAGGGCAGGAAAATCTTTAGTTTGGCTGGATGTACAAAGTGAACTTCAGCACAAATTCCACAAGATGAGATTAAAATCATACATTTCTTTCTGTTAGAAGCCTTTAGAAAAACAAACTCTTTTATAAAAATGGTTTGTTTTGCCTGGAAAGAGATGGTCATTAATGTTTGGCTTATCATGGTCACTATCTAAACTATAAACAGTTCCCTGTCACCAGAGTATTTGAGGAATTGCTGGTTAATTCTTCTTGGAGGGAAAAGTCAATGTGTTTTAGATCTCACTCTGCCAGAATTGTCATATACCGTCACAGATACAGGTGTAGGTAGTATTGGTATTTATTGATTTTATTGGGATATATGAAATTAAATTCCACATAGGTGGACTGGTTATTTCTCCTTCCCTGCCCAGGATATCCTGCACGTAGAAGCCAGTCTCAGAGGTAACCCTATGGTTATTACGGTTTTGGCGTGTATTTCCTCTTCATTTTTTTCAGGATTGTTGAATATCTCATTGTTTTCATTAATTAATAGGTGATTTGCTTTAAAAGCAAATAAGATTTTTGTAGAAAAGATTATGCAGCCTTCAGCTGCTTTGTCTCTCTATGTGTAATTGGTCCTTTGTTTGATGTAGTTATTGCTGAAAATAAGAAATCTACAGTCTCAAATTAGACTTTTTCTTACACAGAGGACTGCTTGTGTTTTTTTTTTGGTAGATACAGCTAATTCAGCCCTTCTGAGGCAGCTGTTGTATCACTTGGACTAATTTTACTCTACTTACCCCTCACATACTTTTCTCTATCTGATTTTGAACTACAGATTTTAAAACTACAAGCTGTCTTCTAAAGTCATAATCACTGCCAGTAAAATGTATTAAGCCTACCCTTAAATTTATTTTACTGTAATGTAATCTACCTTTCCTTCCTCATTTACAGTTTAAGCCAATAGGGTTTGGATAGAGAAAACAGAAGATTTGAACTCAGTGCTGTAATTTTGTTACATTTAGGCATTGCTTATTTTGGTTGAAAGCTTGATATGCTTTAATGTGATATTTCTATTATTTTTAATGTCTGAAATCTGATACAGAACTTGAATTTTGATACCATAGAAATGAAATAAAAAAGATTTATAGGAATTTCATCGGCATCTTTCTACTTACTTGCAGTGGAGAATAGGGTTAAATTTTATGTTTATCTTCTATATGATGTGATTTTTGCTTTATTGATGTATTATATGGAATGCTGTAGTATTTTAAATCTTTATTTCCACTAGCTTTTGTGACTTTTTTTTTTTCTTTAAATCTTCAAATGAATAGACACAAAGTACAACAGGTTTTCTGTGAAGAGTGTGTAGAAAGAGTATTGTCCTTTTATTAAATCTAATTAAAAAACATGTCCCCCCATCCTCTCTTATGCTTTGGAAACAAACACACCAATTTTTTTGAGAGTGTTCGAAATTCAGACTAGTTTTTCAAAATCTTTTAATACTTAAAAAAAAAAATCTTTGAACTGATAAAACAAAATTGTTAGTCATCTTATTTGTGAAGAGCATGTCTCTTTCTTAAAAATATTTTGTGGTCTTTTAAGTTACAGTTCGAAAACACAACATGCTCTGCAATGTGCCTGAATGAAATTTCTTTTTGCATGTAAGCTGACTAAATAAAGTGAGAGACACAATAAATAGATATGATACAGTTTCTAGTAATCTACCATGGTAAAACAGTCATAGCTGACTTTCTTTTCCTTATGACCCTTTTGATATCACTTGCAGTTTCTTACCCAAGTAGGTTTTTTTAAGTACACAATTATCCTGTTATTTTGTATAAAGCACAGTTAAAAAGTTGCATGCTTCTGTGGATAGTATGAGATAATGATCATTACTAATAGGGGATTAATTGTGACCAAAGAAGAGTGATGCGCTTTAATGAAGGCATCTTTCTTTGTTGATGTTGTATTGATTTATTTTAATTTTTTTTTAATTACAGAATTTTGAAGTGGCATGTAGCAAATAATGGTAACCTGGTTTTTTAAGCCTTAAACATTCTCCTCTCTGATGAATTATATGACAGTAAGCACTGGATGTTCATGCTTTCCTCCTTCACCTGTTGCATTTTTCAGCAATCAGAGGGAAGACCAGAATAGTATTGATGAATAGTTTTAGCAGTACACAGAAATGCTTATCATTCAAACACGGTGGTGAAACAGTTTGCTTCACACATTACCTGATATCCTTAATGCAGGTGGAAACTTGCCAGTCTATCCACAGCAGGAGGAGCGAGGCTTTACTGCTGTGCTCACAGTGGTGTTTCTGAGCATGAGGGCCACATGCTGAACTCTTCAACCTTGGTTACTAGAGAAGGAAATAAAACCAGAGTTTGGGCTGGATATTCTGGAGTTTCCTCAAAGTATAATCTTGCAATTGCTAAAACATTCTTTCTGGGTCTTTGAAAGCAGACTAAGTCCATTGGCATAGAAACCTATAGCCCGATTGGTTGAATTGGCAAAGTTATAATCCACTGAAAAGAGAGAGTGAGTTGTTGTTTTATTTTGCATGTACAAACATTGCTGTCTCTTATGCACAAGTATTTTCACCTCTTTGCACAGAACAGGCACAAGATAAAGAGTAGTTTCAGAGGAAGGTATTCTACTGGAGTCTGTCAAGGCTGAAAAGTGTGATCCCTCTGTCCATTTGTATTAATTTCTCTTCTAATGAAACAAAACAAGAGTGATATGTTTCTTCAGACTTCTATCTAAAGTTTATGAAGTGATCATCTCTACATACTTAGCATGTTCTTGTTTGCCTTTTGGAAGCTTTTTTCAATATCTGAAGGTCAGCCTTTGGGTCACAGCTTTTATAAGTTTAGCATAAGCCTTTAATCTTTCTTAAGTGATTTTTATGTGTAACTTATTCTCATAATTATTACTAATAAAGCTACTGCATAGCAGGGAACAGTGTGTCCTTGTGGTATCAGAATTCTTTATCTTATTTGTTTAGATTGTATTAGTAGGAAAAATATTCCCTGTCTCTTCTTACTTATCCCAAAAAGGACCTACATAGACAAGATAATGGAGCAAGAGTAATGCAGGAAAAGAGTATTCAAATTTGGCTAACAACATCTTGGTTAGGAAAGCAATATTATATATTATTTTGAGGAAAAAGGATGCCAATTGTTTTTCTTTTTTTGTTACCTGGGGTTAAGATACAATTAGAATTATGCTAAAGCAGTAGTAAAAACTATTTTTTTAAACATTGGGTTTTATCACCCATATAAAAATCAGTAATATAACTTGGCTGTCTGGGGTTTGTACAATATGTACTTATGCCTTAATAACAGAAGACATCTGCTGAACCAATTTGCTCAGCAAATTAAAGAGCTGCATATATTGTGAACTGATGGATATTCTCTGCTACTTCAAACCCTTTGGAATGTTGTACATCTTATTAATTATAGCAAAATCACTTGTTCCCTAGTGATTTTGCAATTTGGTATTTTTACAAAAAATAAATGTAATAAAACTTTCTAACTCTTTCTTCCCATCTTTTGTGATCTGCCTCTCACTTTCAGGATGTTACTTCCAAAACAGTTGTTCTAGCAATGAGAATAAAACTTGATGACTTTTGGTACCCCAGAGGAAAAAAGCTCTGAAAAATGAGCCAGCAGACTCCCTTCCCCAAGTGACTCTCTCTATTTGAGGCAATTTGGAGGGTGGATACCTCAGATAGAAGTCTCCTTCCTCTGATTAAATATCCCTGCCTCTCTCCAGTACAGAGAGAGAGAGAGCAAATACACCTGGATAAGTGATAAAAAATAACTCTTTACCAAGAAGAATGCTAAACAACAATACTGATAAAAGTGGGTTAAGCTAACCAGAAAATTCCCAAGCTCCCATGCCCTGGACCAGAACAAGATGGTGGCTGGCCTTCTCCAGGCATTAAAAATCTGGCAGGAATAGTTTGGAGGGTCAGTGCTGGAGTGAGGCTGCAGTGTTGGCACTGGTAGCTGGGGCAGTGCTCTGGGACCCCCAGGTGACTTGAAGAACCTGCCAGATCCAATGATGGGACCTGGTCACTGCAAATCTGATAGTGATTATAGTACCAATCCACCAAGGTGGTGGTGGAAGTCCCATGCAGCAAGGGAAGAAGACCCTCAATTTCCTGAGTAAACTCTATGTATGGTCTCTTATTGGGCTCAGGGTAAGTGGGAATGCCTCTGGTACCTCCCCTGGATGATTAATACTGTATCACAGGACATTTCAAGTNCAGTGCTGGAGTGAGGCTGCAGTGTTGGCACTGGTAGCTGGGGCAGTGCTCTGGGACCCCCAGGTGACTTGAAGAACCTGCCAGATCCAATGATGGGACCTGGTCACTGCAAATCTGATAGTGATTATAGTACCAATCCACCAAGGTGGTGGTGGAAGTCCCATGCAGCAAGGGAAGAAGACCCTCAATTTCCTGAGTAAACTCTATGTATGGTCTCTTATTGGGCTCAGGGTAAGTGGGAATGCCTCTGGTACCTCCCCTGGATGATTAATACTGTATCACAGGACATTTCAAGTGTCTTTGACACCTTCTAAGATGTTACAGCTTCCTGTTATGTCAGCAGAGGTGGATCCATTATGACCATCAGCAGAGATGATTATCTTCAGGTCATGTGTGTCAGTTGTCTTGATGCCTCCCTGAGGGGAGTTATGGAGTAAGATCCAGGGCCCCAGAGGGAGTCTTTAGAGTAACCAAGTATGTGATCATAAGGAAATCACAACTAATGAGCACTAGACAAACACGTAACATCAGAAGTTGCCAGATGAACATAAATAATGCAACTAATTTGAAGGCCATTAAGGGAGAGGTAGTTGAATAGTCATGGTTGACATCAGTCTGTGCACTGCAGAAGGGTCAATTACTGGCTGCTTAAATCGCCTTATACAGTAAGACTTCTTCCTGTAATCCAAAGACTGAAATGACTGTTTTCTCTCACATCTTAAATTTTATCTTTTCTTCCAAGAAACCAGGATTGTTTCCATATTTTGGTATCTCAAGCAGCGCAAATAGTGGGTATTTGTTGCACCAAATTGGGTGTCCTTCACACCACTGTAGAGGAGAATGGATGACCTTTCTGAAGAGGTTAAAATCAGTCTGTCAGCCCCTTCACTTCTGAGTCCAAATCCACGTGGCCGGTGTTGTCATGCATTCAGGAAGAGGTGCCATGAAGCTTTTGTAATTTATTTTCTCCTAGGGAGGTTTTATTACAAAATAGTGTAGGTAGTATATAGGTAGGGTTTGTTTTGTTTTGTTTTGGTTTTTTTGCTTTGTTTTGAGAGGGGGATGGCTGTTTTGGTTTTTTGTTTTTTTTTTTTTTTAAATGAACTGTTATTGCTAAATGCTAGATTATACGCTCAAGTCATCAATTCAGACTTATTCTTTTTCCTCCTGCTTTATTCATATCTCGCACTGTCAAAAGGTGCTGAAATAACTACAGAAATACTGCTATTTGAAGTGCTCTATAGCACAGCAGTCTGCACAGAAACTTTTATAGTTCCTCAAAATACTGTTTGGTTCATATACAATATGACAATACAAATACTTGCTTTGGAAGCAATGTCAATGAATGCTCACAAAATTTAGATGTGTTGAGAAGCAGTATTTTTACCTGTGACACCTCCTTTCTTTTGCTAACATAGCAAAAATATTCTGGTGGGGTAGCCATTTTCTGCAAGGTGGAAAAGATATATACAGCTATTACTCTACTGTAAAAAGAAGAACTACGTAGTTGACAGGGACAGAGCACAGTTGTTCCTCATATCCATTTGTCAAGAATCTTTTATTGACTGTATACTGCCATGCAAGTTAATCTGTTCTCATAGAAAGAATGTGCACCACAGCACTGGAGGAAGGATGTCACATTTTCATTATGTACTTATTCAGAATAGACTTCTCTTACAGGAAATACGTTAACCCTATTTCTTCACCTGATGTCCTTAATGGAAGAGAATGAGTGACAAGGGAAGTTTATGGACTGATCTGGGAGGAAAGTATTTTTAAATTGCACAGCTTTTAAAAATTACACTCAGATGATATTAAGTCCATAATTTATTACCATGCATATAAGAAGTGATATTCAGAACGTGTTGGTATAAACTGACATATTGATGCTGCTGTTCTGTTCCCTTCCAACAGCAAAGTAAGTATTTTTCCTCACAAATAGCTTAAAAAAAGTGCAGATAAGTATCAACATATCATTGTGAACCTTCATGCAGATCTGAAGTAAACAACCTAAATAAGGACCATAGTTTGCATGGGAATTTGAAAGCAAAGTGTTCATCCAGACACTTCTAGAAAGTACTCAACAGAAATAATAGTTACCACTAGTGACTGCATGGAGTCCTACATAAATTTCTAACCAAATTGACATTGTTCATCAGTAAGTTGGTACTAGAAATTTTATTTTAAAATAAATTGCAATAAAATCATAAATATATACATTGAAGCATTGAAGTGTTGATGCAAATAAATTGCAAATAAATTCATTGCAAACACTGAATGTAGTAGGGTGGGTGATGACTATGGAGAAAAGAGCAAAGAATGGTGCATGTGAAAGATAAATTGTGTTTCATAGTTTCACTTACTCTACTAAAAGCAGAATTCACTGTTTAGAAATCAGAGGTAAATAGTCCTTCCTTCCTTCCTTCAAGTGAAAATTAGTCTCAGCCAATTTTTTGTAAAAGTGGCTAATTTGTGTTCCATCTGGATATTTGTCTAGTTGCATAGGATACTCAGGAAAGTGACACTTTTTAGAAAGCGTTTGTGGCAATGACAGTGAGACATACATACAGTCTAAAACTCTACACAGTGAAGTGACACCAGGATAAAATTTGTACTTCCATCTTTGGATACCATCTAAGTATTTTTGTATTCCACTGACCTTAGAACCTCTGTTCTCAGAGGAGTCTGCCCTTTTTTGCTGTAGGTGAATACTGGTGCCAATAACCAAGGGTTTTTTATTACTTTTTTTAAGTGCATGCTGCTAGATACACATTTAATTAACTGTACTTCAAATGTAGCTTCCTTCCTTTTTTCTTTTTTTATTTTTCTTTTTGGAAGATAACATTTTAATGGAAGATCATGGTCTTTGTTCTCTGAGTAGTAGATTCTTGTTATAATTGCAAAGAGAATTGGTTAAACTTTGAAAATGGGTCATTGGCAGGTAGAGTTTGTTTAAAGACGAAAAAGCACTTTATCAGGGCTCAGTAGACATTGTGGTTATGAGGTCTCACTGTTAAAACAAACTTGAGAATTTCAAGCAGTAATATGCTACTCCGCAGTTTTAAGCGTCGCATATTCATAATATTAAACTTTGATTAGAACTATAGTTGTATAAGTTGCTAGGAGCCAAAATGCTTGCTTATTTGTATATGATACAGTTTTGTTCCTTATAAGGGGGCAAATGCATCTAGTTTCTCTTGTTGTAAGCAATTAATAGACTTATTTTTCGGTGTGTTTTAATAATCTACTGGCATTTAGCATGTTCTTGATGCAAATCTTGGCATAATCAAACCTGATGAAATGTTTTCATTTAAACAAAAAATAAAAAAAAAACAACCAAAAAACAAAACAAAACAAACAAAAAAAACCCCAAAACAAAAAAAAACCAAAAACAAACAAAACAAAACAAAAAAAAAAAACAAAACAAAAAACAAACAAAAAACCAAAAAACAAACCAAAAAAACCCACAAAACCCACAAACAAACAAAACCAACAGTATAAATAGCAATCAGTTTAAACTGATTAGTTCATGATCTAAAACAATCTGTACCTTACATGCTTTCTCATGGAAGCTCACGAAAGCTCTTGAGCACTTGTATACATTTGCACAGTGTGTCCATCCTGCTTCCATGGTGTGTAGCTTCCAGCACTGGTGTTTCTGTGTTTCCTCTTTTGTTACATTGCCCCAGATAGTAACCATCAGTTTGACTAACTGAAAGAGAAAAAGGAGCATTGAGAACTACGCTTGCAATTAGAGGGGCAGGTACAGAAAATGTTCTCCTCTCTGGTATACTTTGAGGAATAAAAATTAATGAATCCAACATCTAAATGTGTGGTCAATGCACAGTATGAATCGTGTCCCAGTGGGGAGCCTTCAGAGCAGCAGAGGCAGTCCCTGTGGAAATGACCCCACGCCACTCTGCCTGTTGAGGTGAGCAGCACTGGGGCAGGCTTCTATAACCTGACAATAAAAGGTGTGCAAGTGACTGGTTAATATTATATGAAGTTACCTATTGAAGATTAGCCCTTCACTGGTTGTGAAATACATGCAAAATACCTGTGGTTTCTAATTAGTCTTCAGAGCAGATTGGTTGTTAGGACAAACCCCTTTGTCTTTGTTAAAATGGCAGGTTAGATTTCAATAGAGAACAGTGCTTGCAAACCACTTCTGTCTATAATGTTTGCTTCCTTTAAATCAACTTTTCTAATTAATGAAATCAATTGCTACTTCATGTTTTACTTGGGTACTTGTAGAGCTACTTAGGACACTCATGAAATTGCCCTTTGTTAGAAGGGCTTTTGTGGAGATGGTAGTGACACATACATACGGTCAAAAACTGTGTCCACTTTTCTGAGATGTGAATTCAGGGTAAAATTATTATTTCATCCTCAAATACCATCTGTGTCTTTTTGTATTCTACTGACCTTAGAAGCTTCTCTCTTGGAGCAGACTGCCCTTCATGCTGGAGGTGAGTACTTGTGCCAGTCTCTGTACCCATACTGCAGCCCTGCTGACCTTGTGGGGGCTGGTTGCAGGAACATTTGGTCCCAATAGAATGCTGATGCACAGGGACTGCTGTTTTTTATGTAGTTATATGTGGGATTGCAATTTCAGCTAGAAGTTTTGTGTCCAGCAGAGAAGTCACAAATAAACTCTTACTGTCCATATGTGCCACTTAAGTGCTGGGAGCAGATCAAGACACAGGCTACAATGAGCAGATTTTTAGTTGTTTATATTTCAGGTGCTTTGTCACTTCTGTTCATATCTATTAGCTTCCTTAAAAAGCCTCTCTATGCAGAATAGTACCTTATTTGGTTTTGTGTGCACTCAAAAACTACAAGGGTGTTAGTCCTTGCAAGGTTTCTTTTTTATTTTATATTCTTAAAGTAATTGAAAATATCAATTTTTATGGCTTTTTATGGCTTTTCATTTTATGGGCAGTCAAAATACAGCAGGAAGGCCAAAACTTGTATTGTTTTGGCTCTGCAGACATCATCTTGAAGGATTTGAGCAGAATGTGTAAACACCCTTTCCAGCTTTTTACATTGGTCACTAAAGCATTCTTAAGTGCAGGTCAGGAATCTAGTCTTGCAAGACAAACCCCACAATTTTATGATTGAATGATAGTCAGGGGCTTCTGTTAAAACGTTTTAATAACTGCACTTCACAGCAGTAAGTCAGTTCCCTTGCATTTGAGTCATGGTGATTGATCATGTGTATGTAACTAGTCCACTGGCATATAAAAGAGTGTATTCACTTTAAACAACATCTACCTCCTAGTTAAGACAGTGTAGTTATTTAAGCAAATGTTTAGTTCTTCAGAAATTACAATGCAACTGCAGCATTTTCCTTACCAGGCCCTGTTCATTGTGTGTATTGGTGGCCTTCTACATTCCACAGCATCTCACACTGCAAAGAATATGAAAGGCTGTAAAAATGTTGGGGAATATATAGCTTTAGAGAAAAGCAGAGCACATAATCTTCTTGAGTTCTCATCTTAATTTAGATTTTTTTAAGGGAAAGATGATAGTGGAAAATTGTCTTCTCGCAGTTTTCTTGAAAAAAGGCAAAACTTTAAAGATTTTTTTCCTAGTTGTGTTGGGGTTTTTTGTTTGTTTTTGTTTTGTTCTTTTGTTTGTTTGTTTTTATTTGTTTGTTTTCAGTTGTTTGGTTTTTTTTTTGTTGTTGTTATTTTTTTTTTTTTTAGTCCTTTAATCATCTGGACATCCTTCAATGAGGTCTAAAGCTGTTCAAGCAGCAGTTTAGGAGAAAAACTAATTATCTGACTATCCACCTTACTCTCTTGGCATGGCCAGGATGGTGCCCTGTCATAGGTGCAGAGCTGGAAATGATAAATGAAGTAGCAAATAGATCACTTTGTCTAAATAAGTTTTGGAAAGAGATTATGATAAGCTTCCTGGTTCATGTAGACTTCGAGGGGGGGGAAAAAAAAAGAAAGAATGTCCCCTAAAAGACTCCAAATAACTGTATTGAGTTTCTTCCACATTTTTCACATTTTATTTCAATTTAATGTTGTCCTCTGAAATGCTTACATTTTAGTATTTTGTACTGCATAATACATTGACAAAGCAAAGCTATGAACTTGAAGTACTGGTTTAAAATACTAATGTATTCATGTAAATACTGTCTTCACCAATAAAAATATTTCTTCAAAGCAAGGATTTATTTTTACATGTGTTTCTGGCAGGTTAGGCAGTTTATCTTCTCTCTGTGCCTATCCCTGAGCTACCTCATGCATTACAGTAGTATTGTGGGTTCTGTAGTCAAGTGGTGACTGGAGTGGAGAAAACAGACCTGCCTTTAGAAAAAAAAAAGAAAAAAAAAAAGAAAAAGCTTTTTGCATCTTATTTTTGAGTTTAACCAATTCCCCACTGCTGTTCATTTTTGCTGAAAAGACAGCAGGGACGTGAGAGGTAGCCGCAGTAAGTAGCCTTATGTAGGATCTGCTTAAAGTTGCTGATTGTTTGAACAAACCCTGATTATAATTGAAAATACAGAAGTTTTCTTCTTTGAAAGAGCATTAGAAAATGAGTACAAAAAAGTATTTAGAAGAACACACACATCAGAAACCATTGTATGTGAGTAGAATACCTTTTCCTGAGCATACTGTGACATTTATGCTGGTCCTCCACCATGATAAAATATTCTTATGCTTAGGACAATTAAGAATTTAATTCCCTTGTATAAGAACATTGGGATAGGAGTTGGCTATTACAATCTGTGTGATGATGCTTTCTACCCATGTACACTCAGCTGAACTGGTGGTTTAGCATTTCTAGTGGGTTTTTAGAGAAGAAAGGCAGACAAGAAGGATTAAATGTTTGGAAGGGTTTTGTAGCTGCCCTCAAATTTTTAATAGAATTTAGATGTACAATTTCTTAAATGTGGTCAAAAGAAAAGTGTGATTGATGCAGACAAAAATAATCTGTGGAAAATGGTCAGAAAATTATATTCATTTTACCTAAGTTATTCTCATTAAAGGCCAAAGAGAATCAATTTCTTAGCTTTTGAGTTTCTTGCAGTTCTATGTAAAATGTAAAACCTCAGTTCAGAGAGACTCTCTGAAATCTCATTGAAGTCTCGGTCTCTATCTGATGAAAAGTGTGTTTTGGAACCTCCTACTTTAAAAATGTTCCATGAGAGAGGAACCACTGTGCGGGTGTCACATTTTCACCTTAGTCTTAACTTTCTTTTGACCTAAGATTTGACATCAAATTTAACTAAAATGGAAAGTCTTTTTTGAGCGGAAGTGTTTAATCCGAAGCTGTTGAAATGGGATGCTTCAAGAGCAGTGAAGTCTCCCATCCCTCTTTGATTTGAGCAAACAAAAACCAGAAAACCCCAAACAACCAGACAATAACAACCAAAAACAGCCAACACATCAAAAAACCCCAAACAGACTGAAATCACCAAACCCAACAACCCTAAATTTGTCACATTTTCAGTTTGTGCCAGTGTTTCAGTTCTAGCGCTTTCTGGGAATTCAAAGGAACCATGAAAGAATGGTTCTGTAAAAAAATTCTTTCAAGAAGGCCTACTAAGGATTGAGAGAAAACAAGATTGCTGAAAATTGCTTATATTATAAGTTTTTCAGTGAAAGTCTATTGGTTTTTGCCTCAGTGCTATGCAGCCACTTGGCCTGGAACCCTCCTCTCTTGTCCTTCTGCCCATCATCAGTGTCTAAAAATGCAGCTCTGGGATCAGATCCTCAAACAAGCATTATAGCACTCTGGCCGTCATGTTTAGTGAAACAGAAACAAGGAATTAATAGGAGTAGTTGCTGTTGGTGGGATGATAGATGTTCCTTGTTCTGTGTGTGCTCTTAAGCCAAGCTGAGCACGTACCTCGCGTTAGAGGTGTTGGCTTTGTCAGCTGCCTGCCAATGAGTATGCCAGGCTGCTGGCCAGACAGGCTGCCTGCTCACGTGTGCTGCTCTTCCCCAGCATGCCCCTTTGTTGTTAATTTTGGCATGTGGATTCTGTGTGAAGTCCTGTGTAAATGAAAAAAGAAGGAAAATAAAATAGCAATTGAACAATGTTGTTTGGAGTAAAATGCCAATGCATGGAGCTGCCATCATTAAACAAAGTTTAATAAAAGATCTGAATCCTGAAGTCAGCTTAAAATCAAATAATCTGCAAAATAGGTGCTAACAAAGTGCCTGAGCAAAAAACATTGCAGTAGTCTTATGTTCTTGCTGGATGGCAGTGGAATGCAACAGGCTCTTCTGTAACTTTTTTTTTTTTTTTAATATGCTTTATAGAGCAGTGAAATTGTATTTTAAATAAGGAACACCCAATTTTCACTACTTCAGTGTCTGATTATCTTTTGTTTTCTTTATCTTTTTTTTTTTTTTTCCCTAGATCTTTATGGTTATGGCAAAATCTTTCATCAGCGTATGGTATAATGGACTACCAGTTGGATGATTTACAGTTGTCTGAAACATGATCTATGCTTCTCCTCTTCCATGTCCATGGTAAGTGTTGTTTATGTACATATCTATCAAATACTTCAGAGAAAGAACTAAATATTTTTAGTGACCTGCAATGGATGTCATTCCCATTGGTTTCATGTGGATTAGCCTAGAGTTGTCAATTTACTGAATTCTTTTTTGTAAGCTGTTTGAGGATGTTTTAAAAATTTAAGTTCAAAAAATAGCGATACAGAACTTCTCTCTCTGTTGGATGATTTTAGAGCTGTGCAAAGATCCTGATACACAGCCTGAAATGTTATCTTCCCCTTCACCCTGAAAACATCTTCACCTTCACGTGGTGTGTCTTAGTTCAAATTAGATTCCAACTAAATGTTCTTTTTCAACACACATGTATCACAACATATTTAAGAATGAAATAACTGTAACTGTGTTATAAATATAATACAACACAGGTAAGAATTTAGTTGGAGAAAATATTTGGGAAGGGTTTTTCAGTTTTATTTTTGCACTGCCTCTCTATTTTGTGCCTAATCTGATTTTAGTATCTGTGAGCAATATTAATGTATAAACAATAATACTAAAAGCAAGGCTGCTCATATTATAACTGAACTGTTGCTTCTGATTTACAGTGTCCAGACACACAATAATGAGATCCAAAGCACTAGTTGTTCATTTGGCTAAATGCATTGACAAACCAAATTTGGATATTAAAATCTTCCACTGACTGCTCTTTACCAGACTAGAAATAGCAGCCCTCTCCAAAGAGGGCAGAGTCTTCTCTCCAAGTATCAGGTTAAGCATTAGAGGTTAAAATCTCCATTGTCCTAGTCTTCTCCTTTATAAACGTTTAGAGGTGGCTCTTACGCCAAAGTTCATGAAGGATACTGAGTTTTATGGACTAGTTACTTCACCACTGTTAAAATTTGCCTGCAAATGCTTATTACCTTAAACTTCTGTCTAGGGTTCAAATTAGAGAAGACATGACATGAAAGGTGTCTTTCCTCTTCTATTTCTGGTCCAGATTCCAGACTTCCTTAGAGGCATACAGAAGTAGTGAAAAAAGGAAAGAAAATAAAAGAGGCAAATACTAATTTGCCTAATGCCATCAGGCATCAGTCAAATCCATTCTTATTGTATGCTTAAGTACTGCAGTGAACTAAGGTAGAAGCAATGCAGTTTCTAGAAGTGTGTTTGCACTTGATAATAGAAAGATTTGTTTAAATAGCCCATATAAATGGATAGAGTTGTTTACCAGCAAAACTGGTTGGTATTGTTTTTTGTGAAAATGAGTATTTACACAGGGAAATGGACAGTCCTATAGCACATTTTCTCATCCTGTGGAGGGTTCCTGCCTGCATCTCTTAGCAATTCCATGTGGCATTGCATTTCAAATTATATGTCTCCCAGGTACTAACCATACAACTCTGAAACCAGGCAGCCACATAAATAGCAAAGAAAGTATAATCTTGCTTGTTTCTACCTGCAAATGTTTGAAGGAAAAAACCTGATGTTGTTTGGTGGGTTACGTAACACCTGTTGATTCTGCAAGGCATTTCCCTGGGTATTCATTCAGTTCTGCATTGTTCCCTAACCAGCCATTTTATTTGCCAAATTAGCAATTTGCTGCAAAGACTTGACCTTTTCTTTTCTCCCCTTCCTTATCAGCAAGTGCCATACATTTCTGAGCCTGAAATGTGAGTGTACATCCTGAATATGCACTGATTCATGATGAAATAAGGGCTTTTTGACAGGTCTGGTGGAAGAACTAATTTCTTTAAACAGAGAAAACTGTCTATTCCATATGTGTAAATACTGCAGGATTTTGTCTCCTTTTGCGGAGGTCTGCCACACCACATTTTACTACATTCATTCCCTGTATTCTCTACCAGAAGAACAAAATCCAGCCCAGTCCACAGCATTTCCATTGTGACCAAACTTTAAAAAAAACAACAAGGTGTGATGACATCTTAAAATGTTTAAGAAATGTCATTTTACATTGCCCTGAAAATTAAAAAACAAACAAAAAACCCAAAAACCAAACAAAAAAAAAAAACAAAACCCAAAACAAAAGCAAACAAACAAACCCAAAAAAAACACACAAAAAAACCAAAGAAAAACGAAAAAAACCAACGTTTTGGCAGCCTTATTTTTTTATAATTGTTCCCCTTTGCAGTTAGAATCTTCAAGTAGAGGACATGTGTCAGAAAGGGCATCCTCATCCCCTCCCCTCACTGTTATATCTGCTCAAGGCTCACATAGGCTCTCAAATGTCCAGTGAGTTACTCCAGTGTTTCTTTCTAACCAGATTAAAGCTGAGGTGGATATCAGGAGGTAAACTGAATGTCACCACAGACAGTCTGAAACCTAAGGGATTTTCTACCCTTACTACAGTAGTAGATTGCAGAATGATATCTAGATGCTAAGTAAGCTTTACTGATCAAATTCAAACCCTACAAGAGAAGAAACAATATTGAAAACAGTAATATACATTGAGAATCTGTAAATTAATAATGATAGTAATATTTCTAGTTTGTTCCCAAATCCATACCCCATTAGACAGACCAGGGAAACCTACTACAGAAAGGTATGTTAAGTTCATGAAATCAGGCTTTTAGAGGACATGGTAGCTTTTGAGAAGAACTTATGTGAAAAGGAAATAGAATCTCTTACAAGGAAGGACTACTGGAAATGCAGAATTGTATATCAGCCTGTAGTTGAGACCTTCTGCATCTTCATTCTGCTTTGGACCAGCTGATATCAGTTTTGATACATTTATTTTTATTGCTGGAAAGCACTGAGATTTAAAAACAAAACAAAACAAAACAAAAACAAAACAAAACAAAAAAACCAAACAAACAAAAAACCCCACAATAATCGAACAAACTCAAAACAACAAAAACCAAACCAAAGACAAACAACAATAAAAGTGTAAATCTTTATTGTCTGTGATATATTGAGAAGCTTCCTACAGTATTTTAATATTGAAAGGATTATTTTAATGCTATTCAATAGGCAAAGTCAGGAAGAAAAAGAAGCTATAAAGAGCAGAAGCCAGGTACTATTTAGGAGACATTTCTGGTAATTAAAAAGAGAATATATATAACATTAAAAGTCAGGAAATTTACAAAAAAGATGAGTGGTTCAAACCATATGTTAAGTTATAATTAAAATTCCTAACAAAGGAATTTCTAGTACCAAGTACATCTACTAATTTGGAAGACTGAAGACTTCTAGAAAGCTCAATTAAAAAACTGTAGAGGTATCCCTAAGTCCTAATACTTACCAGCTGCATTTTCTGAGTGTTCTATCATATAGATAATTGAAGAAACAAATATCAGCAAATCAGCAACTGCTAAGTAAGATTTCAGTTCTATTACCTGACTTGGAAAAAGACAGTGAGAAGAAAGCATGGAGAAAGTCTTGCCCTGAGAAAAGTTTCTCAATTCAAAGGAATCTTCCAAAAAACATGTACTGAAACCTCCTGTGCCAACACTAAGCAATAGAAGTTTGCATTTTGGATGTTTCTGCTTCTGAACTCTTGTTTCTGTCTCTCTGTGCTGGAGGCTCCTCGTAGTTTACAAATAGTGTTGTAACTGAAGCGCTCCATTTTAACTGCCCATTGTCATTAAAAGGTATTACAACCAACAAATTTTGGTTATTTCCATTGCTTTCTGCCTGTTGTGGAAATTCAGGGTTCTCTAGACTGCCACTGATTTTTCTTGGAGTGTTGTTCCATCAGAGCTCACACTTCATTCCCTGCATTCAGTGAACCTGGGTACATCCAGCCGTGCCATTTGCTAATCGGGCTGTCTGAACACATCACAGGCTTTGTTTGCATGACAGAATAAAAGGCATAGCAGGTACCATGAAAGAGTCAAAATGAAGTATATATTATTTATGAAAGTAATCAGAGTCCTACTGAGATATATCCTGAAATGAGGTGCCTGAAGCTAATAAACAGAAACAAAGAAAAAACTGTTAATGTTTGTCTTGAAAACTTCTGGTTTGGGTGGATTTATGCTAGTTTTTAATGCTGCTTTGGTACATTCAAATAAAGAAAGAACTCCCCTTTGCCCTTTAATTTCCCTACACCGTTGTCTACTTCATTTTCAAACTGATAATGTGATTCAGAAGGACTGCACTATGTGAAGTCTTGAATAAATTATGTTACAGAAGCTTTGAAAGCTACAGAAAAACTAATCTGGAAGTTAGGTATTGGTTAAAGAAAGACCCAGTAACTGAAGAGGCATTGCTGCTGATGTGCTGTGTTCTAATGATTTTCTATTAGTAGGGAATCTTGATTAATGATTCTCTATCAGCATGTCCTGATTAATGTGCTTGTCAATGGATTGTTACATCATTTTATTTCCTGTTAAAGAGTGTCCTAATGTGAGTGTGGTAGGAATTGGCTTTAAATGAACTGCTGCTAGCAATTTCTTTATCTGAATGGAGAAAATATTTTCACTTTCTAAAGCTTTGAATTCACAAATTATTTCTACCAAGTAACTATCTCTGTCAGCTTTTTTCATTAAAAAAAAAAAAAAAAAGTAACTTTCCAAAGCTGCTTGGAATGAGAAGTGGCTCTGTGGTAATGTTACTGTTGTGTTTAAATTCTATACTCTTTAACTGCAGAAGGCTCTTAAAAAATACTGGGCTTAAAGCTCCAGCAAACTTTTCTGAAAATAATTTCAATTAATATTTAATTTTTAGCTTGTCTACTGTGCTGCTGTAAAAAAAGCAATGGCAGCAATTTTCTGCAAAAGACTAAGGGCTTGTCAGTTTTGTTGGGAGTAAAAAAAGCCCAAACACAAGCAAACACTAGTAAACTTAATTATTTTTTGTTGCTAAAATGTTAACCTATGTTTTTTCTCATTAACAGTGATATAAGAATATATTGATTGCTTCTGATCTGTTTGTTTTTTTGGGTTTTGGTATGGTGGTATGGTTTTTTTGTTTTGTTTTGTTTTTCCCCCTTCTCTTTTAATCTCCTCCTATGAAGGCAAGGATAGCTGATATGTAGTACAGAACTATCCAATCCATTATCAGTTTGATAGGGGAGGATCCTGGAAAGCTGGAAGTGTTTAACTAGTGTGTGATCTAGGGAGAATTAGGGAACTGTATCGGTGATGAACTGCCAGTAGTGCCCAAGCAGCATCAGCTCCTCCTCTCGAAGGGGACCTGCATGAAATTATTGTAACTAACCCAGTGAGATACTGTTCTGAAGGAAGAGGTTGCTTTATTTTAGACAATCCATAAATGAGTTGACTTCACTGGTTTGTGTTTTCACACTGCTGTGCTCACAGCCCTGAAATGCATGTCCTGGTGATCTGGCCAGCATCGCTTGTGTGGAAGTCTGGAGGCAAGGAGATGTCAACAGCTGCATCCTCACCACTTCTCTTCTTGGGTTCCTCTTGATAGTAACAGATGAGTTTTAGGGATTCATCTCAGAATTTTACTTACTTCAGCCTCTGCAACTGCTTGGCAAAGCTGCTGCCAGGTGTTCTCCTTGCATGTTTCTCAGGGTGGCTGGGCTGGCAGGAGGAATCACGTGGCATTCCTGCACAGAACCTGGTTTACTGTGTAATCAATTACACGGTTTTAATTCTGGATATCTAACTTGAGAAAATAGGCTAAATACTTACCTGAAAAATTGAGGACCTGAAAATTACCTGGAATTAATCACCCAAAAATATGCTTAGAAAGAGGAATTTTTTTTTTTCTTTTAAAAAACACCTAATTATATCCAGCTCCTCTGTGTGGACACTGACTGTTAAAGTCAGTTGGCGCTTCAAATAACCTTGAGAAACCTGAGTTTGATAACTCCCAAATTTCTCACAGAAGTGGTTCAATAGGAAGTTCTGGAGGCGGGAGGGGAGGAAGTATGCTGCTTAGAGCAATCAGTAATTTTTGTCTTTGTTTTTTCATATTTAGCAGGCAAAGTTCTTTCTGAATGCTTATTATTTTGAAGCTTTGTAGGTTTATATTATATAAATATAGATATTGTAAATAGTTTTTTATATGAGCATAATTTTGAAATAAACAAGATGATATTGAGATATTAATAACTATGTGGCTCCAACTGCGACAGAAGAAAACAAGTCTTAGATGATAATAATAGTAAATAATAGTTAATAGAAATGGCTTTTTAAAGACTGAATTACCTTTTTTTTCCTGTTGTTTCAATCATCTAAATAATTAGAATGCTTATGAGTATTTGTCAGATCCAGGAACATGTTGGCTATAAGATCCTTGGGAGGGCTTCTCCCACTCCAGGCGGGACCATTGCCCACCCAGATAAGGGCAGACATGGCTTTTGTCCTCGGCAGAGCTGGCTGCCTATCCCCTCTACTCCTGGTCCCTACTCATGCTGGGGGTTATTCTGTGACATGAACCCACCTTGGCACCTGGGAAGGACATGAGGTTTCTGTTGGCTTAAACCCCAAGAATGTAAATCTCCCAGCTAGAAACACTGCCATCAGCTGTGTCAGCACTCCCCTTATTTACTGTTGTTGCCTCTCCTTGAATCAGCAGGTAACTGATGAAACTGTTAGCAAATACATGCTACTGAAGTGTACCTTGACAATGAAGTAAGGATGAATAGTTTATTTTTAATTATTTTCAACATACCAATGTTATTGTATAATTTACCTAATAGAAGAGAATAGTTATAAGGACATGTGCCCAAATTAAGTATCATTGTAAGACTCACTTGAAAAGTACCTTCACAAAGCAGAAAACAGGTAAGAATTACTGCAGTTCTGTGATTTCCAACGGATCTAATGCTTCTATGTCTCTTGTAACTTTGATTATTCATGTGGCCAGCATCAACAACAGGAAAACTAGGGGAAAGAGGAAAGTGGTAGAGAAAAGATAGAGCTTCTGATAAGCAATTTATATTTCTCAGCTCAGGGAAGCAAAAATCTAGGCATTTGAAAAAACTAATCAAGGGCTTGAGAAGGGAAGGAATGAGATTCCTAAATTTAATTCATGCTGTTACAACAGACATCCACAGTTCAATTTTGCATTCATTGCTTTTAGATGAAGTCTGTATTAAATCTGAGTAAATGTATTCAGAATTTTAACTAAGGCTTGGGTTTGGCTCCTCCCCCCCTTTTATTGTTGTCAATAAAAGAATCTAGATAATGGCAATTTGTTAGTTTGGGTAGAACTATCTAATTGAGTTCAGAACTGTTCCTAGAAAACTAGATCAGTGCAGATTTTTACAAGTACATCAGTCATACTTTCTGATAGAGTAACTACTGTTTGTAGATAATGTTCACCTTTTCAGGTTCTCTGGTTTCAGTGAAATGCTATTTGATACTCTTCTTCTCCAGAACATTAACATAGTTGGAGTAAACCAGCATAAAATTCTCAAAACTTTTAAGAAGTGTGGTTTTTTGTGTATTTGCTTTTGAAAAAAGCATCTTTAAAATCCTTCTCTGTTTAATTTTTAACCTGCAATGTGGTCTGCCCTCAGTCTCCTCTTCTCCAGGCTGAACAGATCAAGTGCCCTCAGCCGCTCCTCATGTGGCTTCCCCTCAAGGCCCTTCACCATATTCATTGCCCTCCTTTGGCTGCCCTCAAAGAGCTTAGTATCTTCTTTACATTGCAGTGCCCAAAACTGCACACAATATTTAAGGTTGTTTCAAAATGATAGAAACTCAATGGTTTGATAATCACAGAAATAACATTTGCCACATTGCATGCTACTGATGCATTTATATATATGAACAGAATGTCAAATTTATTAAACTAGGAGTTTGTTTGCAAAAAAAAATAAATTGGAGAAGCAAGACTTTTTGAACAATTTTGTCCTTTTTACTGGAAAAGCATACTGTGTAGCAGTAATACTCATTTAACTGCTTCATGCATTGGAATTTCTCTCATCCTGTGTCACTTCTCTTCTAGATAATCTTTGTCTTATTATCTTATTGGGGTTTTTTTACTTTTTTTTGTTTGTTTGTTTGGACAAGCTTGTGCTGCTTCTTGCCCTTTATGTTTCCTATACTAAGTGAACTAATAAAAAATCTTTGTTAGATTCTTTTGCCTTACACAGCATCAACTATAAGAGTACAGTAGTGCTTTAGTGCAGTATCAGACTAGAGTCTTGATATGTTTACTCACTACAGTAGCTTTTATCTCTAGCGTCTTTGCCATGTTCTCTCTTTGGGAAGAACATTATGAGTTTGACATGTTTACTCATCTGTAGTAGAGGGTCTTCATTTACTCTCCTAAGTGAAATGGATGGTTTGGTGCTCTGTTAAATAGTGTTTCACCACAGCAAAATGGGCATTTTAGTGGTGTGAAAATTATTTCCCATTGGAGAAATATATAGCTCTATTCAGGATTTAATTCTTACAGTCCAAGTTTCATCTTCAACCAAGTGAATTTAATGGCTTGAGTGCATTATACAGGACTTTCTTGTATAGTCCTAACTTATCAATGCCATGCTTTAAGGCTGAAACATTTTGAATAAAAGATAACACCAAGGTTTCAGCCACACATGTACTTATGAGAGTGCCATTTGGGGTTATATGGAGAGTGCCATTTCAGTTATATAGCCTGCTGCTGTCTAATTCTTCCTTTAAGCTTCTTGGCTCTACTGAGCAGCTGCTGCGTTCCCTCCTCCAGGTAGCTTTGCATCAAATGCCTGGAAGAAAATGTTTTCACTTAGAAATAGGTAACACACAGTAATATATAAGAGGTCTTAAAATACCTCCTGGTCATCCTTTTCCTGCCTGAAAGATTGTTGCTGTTTTGTCTTTGCAGTAGTAGAAAAAAGAGAGTATTTTTTATGTCAGGAAAATAATTTTATTGCTTTATAGGCTGCCCAGCAACATAGCTATCAAAGAGCAGCTGAAGGCTTTTGAGAATAATGGATTTGTGGGTGTGATTATACTCAGGGGAGAGGAAGTGAGGGATCTGCCTCAAAGTGATGAATCCTGTGAGAATTGAGGCATCAAACTTTCCAACAGGAGCCTGAAGCAACACATTAACATCTACAGCAGGTGATGGCAATGAGTCTGAAAAGCTCTGATTAAATAAGTTCAGGTATTGATGTTGGAAAATCAGGTCTCTGAAGAAAAGTGCTAGTTACTATCAAAAGTTATTTTTCCAAAAAGATGTTTATGGGAATAATCATAAATTTCTTTTGTTTGGAAAAATTTACCTACTACAACTGATTCAAGCACAAGCTCACCATATTTATTAAAGTTCTAATACAAATTTTCAAACCCAGAAAAACTAGAGCCTAACTGAGGAGAAATGATTCACAGAAGTGTGTGGGTTTTTTGGTTATTTTATCTTTTTATTTAATTTGCCAGTTCTCTGTCCTGTGCACAGTAAGGAAGAATATTTCAAATCAGTGCATAGAAACCTAACACAGTATGTAGAGGACACTGTTTAAATATCTATGCAGTGTATTAACATTGTAAATAAGCAAGACAGAATATTCTTAAAAACAAAAAAGGTTTTCTCACAAGATGGAGGAACTTCTTGTCTATTATATTTTGTATAATCTAGTTGGATAAGAAAGTCATAGAACCTTTGGCTGTTTTTAATAGCATATGGCTTTGGGAAGGGGTGACTTTATGTTTAGGATGGGCAGGGTGACTCCGTGTGGATGACATCATCTAGTGCTCCCTGTCTTTTGTGGGTGACACATGAAAGAAAGAAGCCTGTAAGTGTGATGTCACCCATGGGAGGGCTGCGTGCATCCGCTGCCATTACATATGTCTTTAATACTGAGCAATTTGAAAAATAAGGGTTAATTCATCTGTTCATGAAGAGTTATTGTTATTTCAGAGGTTTGATAATACTGTCACATTATCATCACCTCACTGAGTATTACGAGACTGCTAACATTGACTTCCCCCTCTATTTGGTTAAGGAAAGCTATAAACCTTGCTTGTTAACTGTATTTTATGCAACTCCTTTTATACCACAGTTTTGGTGAGCCGTATCATTGTTGACAGTTTTTGATATTGCTTGACTTTTATTTTTGCTCCAAATGCATTTTGGATTGAATTCATGATTATTCAGTGTGTGATTACTGGTAAGGTCCTGGCTATCTGAAGGTCTGAAATAAAGCTCTTTCACTCTTCCTCTGCTTTTCCTCTCCCTTAATGTTAGTCATGTAGGAGAAGAAAGTCAAAGCAAGACACCAATATTCATGTACAAAGAAATTTTTCATTGTCTGGTTATTCTGCTGCAAAGAATCCTTTAATTTGAAGGTATGTAATATAACACACTTAAAAAGCTGCCATTGCTCAATCTGGACTAAATTACTGGAATAACTGGACACTTTTCAGACTTTACAGACCTACAATATTTTTTTTCAATTTCTCTAATTAACCCTTAATGTTTTAGTTTCCCCATGTCATAGGTGAAAAATTAACTACGTGGAGTAATATTTATGTTATGTACGATGGGCCATCCCGGTCAGGAACACCACTGAATCACCAGACTTGAGAACTGCTTATTCCACACAGAAGCTGAACAAGCTCCCCCTTTCCCTCTTTCCCTGTGTCTGAACCCCAGGCAGCAGAGAGGTCATTATCTTCCAGGAATATTTTGCATATCCTTCCCCTTCTTAGGAACCAAGAGTTCCAAGGAAGTTTTTGAAAACTGAGTTTTTGTGTCAGTTTCCCAAACTCATGTTAACTTTTTCCAGTATCGCAAAATAATGTTAAATTCTGTGAGTGCTTTTTTCCCCACACAGTAACTAAATTGATGCTGATTCTCCAATAAATTAATTGTAAAACTATGTTGTTTTCCCCAGAGGGGGTTTTAAGTTACATCAGTTTAAAAAAAAAAAAGAATGACCCATCACCTTTTCCCCCCATTTAATATGAGTGGGGATTTCAGTGTAACGAACCTTCTATCTGTGACTGTTGTAGTCTGAATCTGAATCTGTACCACCCAGTTTGTGTGAGGAATTGTACTAATCATATGAAGAAAGAGCTTCAAAGTGCTTCTATTATGGAAAACAAATTTTGCTTCCAAATACATGAGCATCTCTCTGTTGGCTGTAAGCCACTTCATTTCTGCAGAGATACAGAGGTCATACTCCCCTGACACCGCTGAGAGAACAGTGGTCGCTGTGCTCTGGCACAAGCTAGATAGGAAGTCTGTTGTTTCAGGGAGTCTTGAGGTGCAGGAAAATGGAAGGAGAAGGCATTCAGGGAGACAAAAGGGAAAGATAAAATAAGACTAGCTGTCATCAAAGTGTTGCTGCCTAGCAGTACACTGAGGTTTCAGAGGGAAGCCCTGTGTGATAATGTCATTTTATGACTTCAGGATTTCTAGCTGTTCATACATGAGATAGTGCGGTTAAGAGAATTATTTAGAAGTTAGAGAAAAAGACTTTTCTGGGAGATTACTTCACTTGTGACACCCGCAGAAAGTTTGTCAGAGCTCTTTTGCAGTCTCTTGAAGTTTGGCAGATTCCTGAGATCTGGGGAAAACAAGTGTCTCGTGGCCTACTGTGATACGTGATAAACTAGCATAATGTCTGTTTTCTCTTCAGCCTGTCCTCTACTGATGGAGTATATGGATACATTTAAATTCATAATCCAGGAAAAGAAAAAGTGAGGTTAATTTTGGATATCTGTGCTGCTGTGGGAAAAGACCTGCATGTCAGTTTAGTAGCTAGTTTTTGTGCTCTTGCACATACTGGAGATATAAAAAAATAGAGCAGAAATCAGGAACCATGGAGGTAGTGGGGGGAGTGCTGCTTTGGAAATCTCTTCCTTAGAAAGTAGGTCAAGCAGCTTCTGTCACTGTGATGTTTTGTTTATGAGGGAAAGGACAAAATGAAAATAATTGACTAGCAATGCTTGAGATCTGTCACCATCTACTTCTTGACGGAGTGCAGATGGCAGTAAGTGGTGTGTTAGAGTACAAGTTAAATTAGCAGTATTAATTAGCTGTCTGAACTCTATTGTTTTTCCTACTGTGAGTCTTTTATAGACACATCTTGTGGATCATAGAAAATATAATCAAAGCAGTTGACTCTGTTTATTTACTTATATCTGTTTTGTATCTACTTACTCAAATGTGCAAAATGCGCTGATTAGCTCTGCTTGGCTAATCTGGCACAGAGTAGTGCTTCAACCTGGAGATTTTATCATTGACTTAAGTTTTAAAAGAAAAAATAAAAGTATGTGGACTAATATCCACTGCTATGGGAGTGATATTCAGGATTTTAAACAGAGGAGAAACTGGCAGTGTATCAAACTTACAAAATAAAGTCATCAAATTTAAGTCAAGTGGAATGTGTTGATATTTTGAACTATGCAATGATTCAGCTTTCTCTTTAGTAAAAGTGTGCAAACTTGTTTTTTGAGCATGTCTAATTGAATTTACATAAATGATCTTTTTAAGTCTGGTCAGGAGAGCAGTTTCTAGCCTTCATAAGGTGTTTTGGATTATCTTGGTCAGTTGAAAATCAGCTTGAAAGGAACCTTTATTTGTGGAAATGAACTCTTTTATTGCTTGCAGAAGGAATTACAGCAATGTGTGGTGGAAGGTATGATACAACATCTAGCATTTGCTTGCATGCACATGTGCTGAAATCTCTTCCTGTTCCATCACTGACGAAATAAAAGCTATTGCTTTCATGATGGATCAGCTGTGATACTGACATAGTTAGGTTTGTTTTTTTTCCTCAGCACACCATCTCCTTGCTTTTCTTCAGAGGTTGGAACCAGCTCTCTACTGTTGTGCCTGCCCAAAATCTGATCCTGCCCTGCAGTGACAGGTACAGCTGTGTCGCATAGCAGGACTGAAAGCCAGTCCTGAGCCGCACAGTGCCAGCGTAGCTTAATGCAGTGCTGCAAGGAAAGAGTTTAAACGGTGCCTTGAAGGCATGATTTATAACCTGGCATTCTGCATGGCTGCCTGGGCTGTCTCCTGGGCACTGGCAGGTGTAGTGCAGAAGGGATGTTGTCCAGACTTAGCACTTCTCTCCAGTGCAGCTCCTGTCCCTGTGTTTGCCAGTAATGCCTGTTTCCTTGTGTCCTTCCCTTCTGAGCTCATTCAGTGGTAACAGCAGAGTAGTTATTTCAAATATTCTTTGTAAGTCTGATTGGGCTTGGGTTTGTTTCTGGTTTGTATTTAGCGATTTTTGAAAATGTTGATTAAATTGATGACTACATAAGGTTTACCATGGATTTCAATATGAAGAGAAATTCACGGTTTTTTTTTCTTCTTTCTTTTTTTTCTTCGCCCCCCCCATGAACCTCTTCAATATTGATTAGTTCTGACTTGGTTAAGTCTCTGCTTTATCTGTGTCTCTGCCTTTATATGGTCTGTTTCAATCACTACCACACTTGTTTATTCTTATGAAAGAGATTGCAGGCTGTGTTTTTCTCCTTAGTTATGGATCAAAAGTGGTTATTGTTTTGTTTGCTTGCAGTAGTTGGTTTTCAAACTATTTTGACATATATTGAGGTGCTGGTGGTGTTTTGGAATGAGTTTGTGGTTTGGGTTTGGTTTGGTTTTTTTCCTTCCTTTATAAAAGCTTCATTAGGTGAAAGAGTAGTTTTATAAAGTATGTATAAATGTACCTTAGGAGTTACCAGGAAATCTCTTAATCATTATGGCAGCTGGACTGTGTTGCAACCTCTGAAATACAAAATAATGTATTAAATGGATTGTATGACCTTTTGCTGTTGAGCACCTGGGTATCTGAAGCTCACCTTGCTAGATATGTGTACGTACCACCAGTGGTTCACAGGCGGCTTTTAGAAGTGTAACTGCTTCAGTAGTTTATCAGAGACCAGTGTGAGATGGTGGCATAGCAATATAACAGGATTGATTTGTTGACAGCCAAGTCAAATCCAGAGAACAGCATTGTTTATCCATAAGGGTTCCCCCTTACAACAAGCAAATACAAGACTTCCCATATGCTGCTCTTCTACATAGCAGCCACTGGTATGAGGAAAAGCAGAACAGATAGGATGGTACCTCAAACTGGGTCCTTTTTCTACAGGCTCTCAGGACTCAATTATGAGTTGATGAGAACTGATAGAGTTAAGCACTGCAGGGTAGGGCCAAGAAGTAAGTTACAAACAGAGGTCACGTAGAACTGAGGAAGTGTATTGAAATCATCCTTCTGAACAGTGTCCATTGCAGCTGCCAGAGTGAAAGAAATGGATGGCAATGTTTCATCACGTGAAAGGCATGTTTCAACAGTCTCAGCACCAAAAAAAAAAAAAAAAAGAACAGATAGAGATATTAAAAAGCAAGGTGTTAAAATATATTAAATAAATGCATTTTATTACAGCTTTAAAGTATTCTTGCATCTGACAAACAATATTTACCAAAAGGGTGTTAAGTATTGCAGTGGGCTGCCCAGGGAAGTGATGGAGTCACCAACACTGGAGGCACTTAAAAGATGTGTAGATGTGGCACTTACGGTCATGGTTTAGGGATGAACTTGGCAGTGCAGGGTTAGTGGTTGGACTTAGTGATTATAGAGGTCTTCTCCAAACTAAGCAATTCTTTAGATTTGGGGATGGTGGGTCTGTGTCCCCCTGGCTCAGGTAGTTGAGAGAAATCCTGTGTCCTATGTTTCAGTGGGGGAAAATGTGGCATATTGTATACACTAGCAGTTACTGAAAAGCAAAAGCTTTTCTAATTAAACTTTTCCTTTTTTCTTTTTTTTTTAAATTTAATTTTAATTTTTAATTTAATGGTGTTGAAGAAGCTGAGGTGCTCTCAGCTGCAGTGGTGCAAGGGTTACAATTTTATGTGCTGCAAAATAATGAAATGTTGATCTCTTAGCTTAAAATTTTTATTCTCTAAACTTTTAAAATGTCATTGATACAACAATTTGCTAAGATATTCTAGTACTGCTTTACAGAACTCTGACATTTTGCATTATAAAACACTTTGTGAAGCAAGGGGGTTATTTATTTTCTTATCCCTCTACGCTGATAACCAGTGCAGAGGTTGTCACTCAAGGTACAGATTACAGTATGTAATAAAAATTAATTAAATTGTTTCTGATGTGTTTGAGCAAGAGATGTAAAATATGCTAACATTAATTTTTTATCTCAAAATTAAAACCAGATTTATTTTCAAATAAAATTGCTGCATTATGTAACATTCACATTTCAGAAAATCTGATCATATTAGGGTACAATAATATATTTTTTCATTTTAAAGGTACATAAATATTTAGGTACACAAGTAAATTTGATCTTGGTTTCTTTTTTTTTTTTTTTTTTAAATCCTATTGCAGAAGCACTGAGTCTACAGAAATTTTCTGTACTCTACAAATTCAACCTTTTTTTTTGTCTGCAACTTGACAAAATGTAATTTTAACACTAAAATGTTAATAGCATTTTCAGGGAATAATTCATACAGTTCTATTGCTTATGTCACTGTGAAAAAGGAATGGAATTTGGCAGACCTGGGTAGTTGTTAAAAGGGAATGTAAGCTTGAACAACTTTGTGAAGGGCGCACACATCCTTCATGGCACAGAACTCTGCCAGCTGGACAAGAATTGAGGACATCCTTCAATTTCTGCCTTCCTCTTTGGTTTTGGTGGCATTGAATGATGTTGCTGAACTTTCTTTTGAATGCTCACAGTACTTTCTGCAAAATAACTTTTTCGTGCATGTCCAATTAAGGAGCATCCCTGAGCCATGAGTGAGCTGAGAGACTTCTCTGACCCTATTAATGTCTTGTAGAACAACTTGTCTACTAAGATAGATTTACCTGATCCAGGGAAATCTGTTAGTTTTAAATAGTTTTGCTCTTATTTTTAATACAAGTTCACATTTGCAGGGCATAATCTGGCTCTATCCATACATTGAGTTTCTCTCTGAATTTCAGCAGAACTGATCATGTGTTTAAAATAAAACATGTGCCTAAGTGCTCTGGTGGCCAGGGGCCAGAGCATTCAACATGTTGCAGGGCTGAGCCCTAAGTGCATGCTGCTTTAATGTATAGTCTTCTCTAGCCTGGGATAAATCAGGATTAACTCTACAGGAAGTGTCACAGCACTGTAAGGAAAACATCTCACTGCATGGAGAGTAGCTCAGTTTCCTAGCAAATACAGGCAACAAAAGAAACGCCAATGCTTTTTAAAATTGTAATCAAATGAGGTGCCTTTTGTGTCTAATGAATTGGTCAGTTAATTTTCTCATCATCATGCTTGAGCTTGTTCTTGCTGTTGAACAGTTTCATCTTTTCATACGTTGTTGAAGATGGCATTAACTTTGCCTTCTTTCCTGTTAAAAAGGCTTTAAATGCCTTTATGTTAATGAATGTAATTTGTGGTTTAATCTGAGCATGGAGTATATTATTGCTGCTGAGGAAGCAGAGGGAGGCAGGTGGGAGGTCTCCACTCTATCTTTTCTTATTTACACCACAGAGGCATTCGAGGATCCTTATTAGTAAAACAATTTGTGTCCTTTTTTCCCCGTGGTAATAATGAAATAAAATGAGATCTACTTCAGACATGCATTTTGGCAATTATTATTTGGTAACTAAGTCTTCAATATGTCATTTCATGCATATTCTTTTTTTCTATCAATTTTTGTGAGGGGAATTTTTTTTTGTCTAGGGGATAGTTGAAAGATAACCTTTTAAATTATTTTTTAGTACTTTTCACTAGAATAAAAATCTGTGTTATTTTGCTTGGATAAGGTACCTAGAGACAGAAGGGTGATGTTGAGTAGTGTACAGTTAAATCTTGTTATTGATCACTGAACTCTTGGTGGCTGATTCTGTTGATCAGTTGTCCAGTCTACTCTTGCTAAGCATTATTTTTCTTCTTTTCAGTCAGCTAGTTTTACATAAATTGTTAGACATCATACTGAGAAGTCTGTTTTGAACTTTTGGATTCCAGAGGATCTTTCTTTCCTCATGCTTGCCAATCCTGGCATGTTGAAACAGAGGTTTCGACAATCCAACTGGGATGAACAATTTAGCCCCAGTGCTCAGAAATCTCCAGGAGAGCATTTCAAATGCTACACAGGCAAGGTTCAGGAATTGTGTTTACTGTCAGTAAAGCATGGAAAAGGAGCAAGTGGCTTTGCAGTCTCCTGAGGGGAATCTCTTGGCTTGTTGACAGAAGATGAAATTACGGCTGTAGGACAAAAATAAAATGAGAATATGGAGTTAGTAAAGCTTGAATATATGAAAACCAAAATGTATAAACAAAGGGCTGGTAGTGGGGCATGCTAGGGGCTGGAAGTTGCAGAATGCAATGTGGTGGACGGCCAAAGCTGAGTGTCCATAGAATTTTGGGCATTTTATCAGAAAAACTCAAAAAAAAAATAAAAAATCCTGCAGTCTCTACTGTGGTGATGGAGAGTTGTAAATCATACTGAGAAAACACTAACAATTCAGAGTGATTTGCAAAGGGTTCCCTGTAGCAAATGTGCAGCTAGTTCTTGTTCTGTATAGGGGATTTCCCCCCCCATTCAACAATTACAGTTCAGTCCTCAAATGAACTTCCATACAGTCAAATAATTTGGTTTCCTAAACCTGTTTTGCTACTGTAGCTGCTAGATTGTACTGCTCTCTGATAGCTAGTGTGAAGTGCCGCAACACTTCTTTATTCCCCCACCTCTTGCTGTTGGTTATTTCCAAACAAGTTTAATTGTGTGTTTCTAGTCAAAACATATGCTGACATCTGCTAAGTGCAAAGTGCTTATGGTGAATGAAAACAAACAGAGCGTACAGTTTGCCTCTTCAGATATTGTAGGTAGTGAAATAACATCTGTTAAGCCAGGTTTTGTGGGATTTTTGTGTTCTCTGCAACATTTTCTACTTGCAAATAATGCCTATTTCTCCATAGTAACCCTGGAGTCCATTACTTGCCTTTTTCTCTGTCTGTTCCCTTTTTAGCAGAGATCAAGTCCCTTCTATCTACAATTTTTTATTTATTACTTTTATTTTCAGTGAAGTAGTGGGGGAAAAAGTCATGTATGTGAACTCCAGGGATGTTGTGAGAAAACTTTTGTCATAGAGTGCAAATAAAAATAGAGAATGAAAAAAAGTCCAAAATCAAAAATTAGGAAAGGTTCAAAAAGGTATTTTTGGACATTATGCTTCTTGATGGATATGTGCAAATTCCATGCTTCCCAGAATCTACAGATTAGAAGTCAACAGAGAAGCACATTTCTGTATCTGGGGAGATCTTCCTGTGTGTTGTTCAAATAGTCCTTAGAGATATTACACTGGCATGAATAGAAGCTGATGCAGAAGTTTGCATAAAACACTGTGTTCATACTGTTATGCTCACATCTTTGCACTTCTCAGAGGTCCAAAAAAACAAACAAACAAACAAAACCAAACAAACAAAACCCCCAACAAACAAACCCAAAGACCAAACAAAACAACAAAAAAAAAGGAAGAAAAGGCTATTTTATGGTGGAAAGGACCTCTGGAGGTACCATCTTAAGTCCACTGCTCTAATCTGGGTTAACTTCATAGCCTGACTGGATTGTTACCCTGTTACCCAAATTTGTGTCACTCAGGTTTTGAGAACATCCAAGCGTGGAGCCTCTCTCTCCCTGGCTTCTGCTATTGTCTTTGTTTGGGCTTCTGGTCCCACTGTGGTGCTGCTGGGTTCCTCTGGCTACCAGCACCTCCAGGAGGAAGACAGACAAGTCACCTTCTGCCTGTGGACGACAAGGCAAAACCTGTGAAATGGAAAGACAGGACAGTACACCTCAGAGATGACAGAATAAAAATGTTACTTTAAGATTTGAAAAGCAAAAGAATGGGTGAAATAAGCAGGTTTATTCCAACAGCAAGTGCTGTTGCTTTGATTAAAATTTGGGAAGAGTACAGATACCTTGCTAGAAAATGCTTGCATTTTTCAAATGGGAAACAAAGTTTCATCTTCTTTAATTATGATGGAGATTAAGAGCTTTCTAACCAACAAAATCTTAGCAGAATGCCATAAATTGTGAGTAGTGCTGTCTCTCAAGACTGCAATAAAATATGCTTCAATCTTCACTAGTATGTCTTTGCTAAATGAGTTATTACTGCCACTAGTCAAAAATTGCTCTGTTTTACAAGCCACTGTAATGCACTGTAGTACTGTAGTTCTAAAATATATTTCTCACTGAACTAACCTCCAATACACTAAAAGATATTTCAGGGTACATGGTACTGCAGTAGTGATTTTACACAATATAAGCTTTTTCATGATTTATGGATGCTTATGATTTGAAAAGTCAATATTTATTACCATTAAAGAATACGGTTAAGAAAGAGTAAGATGATGTTTGTGGATACAATAATCCCACAAAAGACTGATTAGGAGGATTGCCAGGTGACTTCTTTTTGTGGACCATAATGACGGACTTCAGATGTGGTTTTACTGAGGTCCCTCTAAAGAAACTCAGCATTCAGGGTAACAATGTCAGAAAGCAGTTTGTGTTTCCATTTGATTAGATCGTGTCACTTTTGTCTCTTTTCTGAATTTGCTGTAAAATCCTGCTAAATCCTTCCATTGCTCTGTACATGCCTCAACCTGTTCTGTCAAATCACGGGGCATGATGCTTGTAAAAGCATCTTGCTGAATCATCTGAAGCATCTCTGGGGTTTTTCTGGCTATAGCATGGAAGCATGCTGAGCCCAGGGAGGATGGAGCTGATGGCAGGGAAAGGCCAGTCCCTCCATGGACAGAGGGATGCCCCCCTGAGTTGATATCTCTTCTTGGTGGTCACTGGACAAAGCCTCTGGCCGTGTAAGAGGAGATTATGATGCTATGTGGCCACCTAAATGCACAGTCATAGCCAGGGTCTCCTTTTGCCTGTTCTGGAAATACAACTCATGATTTTGTGTGCCTTGGCAAAGGCATTTGGTTTACTCTTTGGAGGAAATCACATCATGAACTCTCTCCTGCACTTAGATATATTCTGAAATGGGATGAGCAAGAGTTCCTGAGATAGCCACTCATCAAGGAGTGCTAGCATGAAGCAGTTGTAGGGGCCTGACTTTGCAATGAAAGCTACAGGAATTCATTATTGTTGCTTTACATCAGAGTCTTTCAGTAGGTTACAGTCCTTCTATGTCTAACAATGGCTATAGTCTTGTTATTTTTCCTTATGGTAATTCTGGGTGATCTGCTCACCTCCAGAGGGAGAAGATGTTTGGGTATGTGACAGAAAAATCTTGTTAAGATTCAGAATGATACTAGAATGCAATTTTGAGAAGATACTGAGAGTCTGATTGAATGCAAACCTTTGAGGAAGTGACTCTCTGCTTGGTCAACCCTTGTGCTGTGGTTTTTTTACAGAGCTCTGAACTTTTCTTTTTGTTCAACCAAATAGCACTAAAATTGAAACCAGAAGTAACTTCCAATAAATAAGTAAATCAATAAACACACCCTTTAGAATATTGTTCCAGGCAGAACAAAAGGGACAGAACATTAAGTAGTTGTATTCAAAATTTCCTTTTCTTTCTGCAGGCTTCTGTGGTTTTGTATTTTTGTTTGTTACTTCTCTGTGAAAATAGCAGGCAAAAATGTTTTCTAACAATGTATCAGCAGCTTATTCTGATTTCTGTATGCTTGGGATGTGTTGTCTACCAAGTGTTTGGGGGGGAATAAATAATTTTAATAATCTATGTAATTTTTCTCATAATATATAACTCCCAAGACAGTCAAAATCTCTATTACAGAGAGATAGCTCTAATTCCAGTTAGAGTTTAATAACATCCAGAATGAAACTATTTTATCCTTTGATAAGTTACCTGTAAATGTTCACAAAGTTCTGTATCCTAATTTGTCATTTTCTGCTTCAGAAGAGTAAGTATTGATGAAGTGATGAATCCTTATGATGCCTTTTTGTGGCATGCTATCTTTAATGAGAATCTTGCAGTCTGCAGCTGGGATCAGGATAATATATTGCCTGTGACTAAGCATTTTGGAAACTCTCAGCTTTGCGTAAGATCTAAGAGTTCAAAGCTTTCAACTCTGGGTGTGATTGTTACCTTAGCTGATTATAGATAGAACTTGGGCATCCAGCACGAAAATGTCCCAACCCCTTGGCTAAGGATAGTTGAGAATTGGAGAGCTTGTGCAGTCGCTGACTGGAAGGAGACATGGCAGGACTCCAGCTTCCTGCCCAAACTTTTCATTTGTGTCAAGCAATGAAGAAAATAGCTCAGGCCTCATGCAGCTTGGAGTGTAACAGCAGGGAGGCTGTATAGGAAATACTGGGAATCTAGGAACTAATTACAGGAGCACGTCTGCAGTCTGTTCTGGAGAAAGAAGTGGAGGAGTAGAGGTGCTGTTATGCTTAGGTACAAGTGAAAAGAAGTGAGGAGGAAGGAATGTTCAAATTGTTGAAACTCCTACAGATGAAAAGTCCCTGTCCTTGCCAACTGATTTGAATATAAAACAACACTCCATAACAATAATTTTCAAAAGAAAAGTTGCATGAACTTAATAGACCATTTCTACTATAAAGCAAGAGAAAAACTGAGAGATGTAAAATTGCCATTCCAGGACAGAGAGGAGGTCTGGCTACAAACCCTGGTTTAAAGTTTACTGTACCCTAAAATGCACTGAGCCAACTCTGGTTTGCTGCTTTTCATCTCCTGAGGCTCTGCAGCCACCTACTTTGCACCACCACTGCCCTGAGGTGCCCGCTGCCTTTTTCCCCCAAAGGCCCTGGGCTCAGGAGCACCTTGGCACAGCTGCCTCGTGTGATGGGCTGAGTATATCCAGGAGAGGGCGAGAGAGAGAGTCTCTACCATGCTGTATTTTCTTTTCCTTTTTGTGTGTGTATGTGTGTAACTTTTCTTTCAAGCCTACCTGTGATCTTCAGCAGGCTCTCTCTGGAATCCCACAGATGAAAAGCTTATGCTGGGCAGCCAAGCACCGTATCAGTCTTTCAGAAATAACTTTCACTGTAAAGGGACAGTGGCTTTTCTCCTAAGCCTGTGTGTCAACTCGTACACCCTTTCCTCCTTGAGGCCTTTGGCTTTCATGTCATTGCAATCATTAATTGATTTGTGGTGTCTATTCTATTTATCCATGCACCTCGTCTCTGTTGTGGTGGTGCCAAGACACTTTTCTACAGGCTGGACATCCAGGCTGACTTGCAGCTGGATGTCATCCCTGACTTCCATTGTTTTCTCTATATAGTTGGAGGGCTGGGCCAGGCAGCTCAGATATTTTTATTGTAACTTAAGTGTAGAAAGGAGTATTCTGATAGGATAGATCTAGAAGAATCTTTGTGACAATTTATTAAAACTTAGTGGCCATAGATGTTTGTTAAAATAATTTTTTGAGTTGTTAAAATAAAAACATTTTATTTTTTGTTTAAAACGTTGGCTATTGTATTATTTTGGATTTTTTAAATTAGTGTCTTGAAGGCAGTTGAGCACTGGGTTTTGTGTATACTTTGTCTTCCATTGTATCAGTATTTTATTGGGTTTTATTGTGTTCTTACTAACTACATATGCACTTTGATTTACTGGTGTAACAAGCTTTGACTGTAGTATAATTAGTAAGATTTGCCCTTACAATTACTCATCTTGACTTGACTGAGGTTATAAGTGCTGTGTAATAAGTGCATATAGTAACAGAGAACCCCAGTCAGCAACTCAGAAGGTACCTTCTGACCCTTCAAAGTTATTGACTGAAACTCAGTAATATTTTCTGCATTACACTGATAATATGCACCAGAATTCTTTTTAAGGAAAGAACAATATATTTACTTTTTCTAGGGCAAAGCTAATCTCTGAAGTACCTAAGCATAATCATCTTTCCTCCTGAGATGGCTCCCCATTCTCCTAGGTGGGGGAATAATAAGAAATACCAGAACCTTCCACCAGATACTTCCAGATATACCTCCAGAACCTTCTCTTTAGGCGATGACAATGAATTACAACACTGGACTGTTCAAAGTATTGCATCCCTGGTCCTTAAATGAGTGTACAGATAAATCAATAAAATGCTGGATCATATTAATAGTTTATCATAGGGATAATGATACAGGAAATAAAAGGGACAGAGAAGGCCATAGTCTGCTTGCATCATTTCTGACCATTAAGAGATGTGTTATATGTCTGATGTGAGTTCTTAATGCTGCTTAGAAACATTGGTCTGTAAGACCTTAGAAAACTATTAACACAGCCTATACAATATTGAGAGACCAGTTATTAAAGGTCTGAGCATCAGGGGTAAATAGTGCAAGTTTAAAAGATTTAGTTGGGCCAAACAGTACAGTTTAATTAAAAGAAAACAATAATTGTTTAAGTCACTTAGCAATCAGCCTTGTCAATAACTTACAGTTTTTCACCAGTACCAGATTTTTATTCCTAAAAATCATTTTTGGAGGATCAGAATAATGAGCACAGAACAAGATTCTCCTTTCTGGAAAAGTGGGAGAGGCTTTCTGCTGGCTTCCATGGATCCTGATTTCATTCTGGCATCTTTGTGCAGACTGGAAAATAATGTATGAATAAAAAGTCCTGTTGTGTGTATAAAATACCCTTTTTGCAGTCTGAGTGACCTTGAGAATCATTGATAGATTGAAGCCAGGAGGGAGGGTTGAAATTATACAAATCTTCAGGCTGTAGCAATATTCTCAGTAAATTTCAGCTGAACCAGAGATACTTTCCCCACCCCCACTGGAAAACATTTTAGACTTCCCATTCTACCTGTTGTAGCAAATTTGGATCTTTAAACTTGGTGGTGATGAATCTATGTGAATATTAGTGATGCATCATATTGTCCGACGTTTTTGGAAGCAAATTACCCTGCACATCTTGTCTATGCTACGCGCTATTGCTGAGATGACAGGACTGATAATTTCTTTTTGAAGAAACTGTACACTTTGCCCATTAATATATATTTTTAAATTGAACTTAGAGGATTAGGCTGATCAAGGCAGGTGATGATACTATTTTTAATTCTCTAATTTTAGATGCTTGATCTTTTTTGGTTGTCTGTATAATGAAAAGAATCTTTGTTGGGAAATTACCAAAATTGAGCTTATGTGTCAAGTCTTGGTAACTTAGTCTGGTCTCTTTCATTTCAGGTCAAAAAGCAGGTGAGTTAGTATCACTCATTTTTTCATTTTCATTATAGCTCATGTTTCTCAGTGTTCTCTGTCATGTTTTAAAATCAGTCACTGGAAGCAATGTGCCCTAATTTCTTCAAGCCTTGCTGAAGCTTTGCGACTGAACTTTTGTTTTTCTTGCATGGAATTGAACTTGATACAACAGCAAGAGACAAGGCTCTCCAGGCACGTTTTTCTCACAAGATCTCACTGGAGACCTGGTAATGAATTACTGGGTCAGCTCTCCATCCTGCCGGCAAAAGAGAGCAAGGATGCATAATTATCTCCAGCTGTTCCCCATACACACCCTCACCTTCCTTTTGTCTGGGCTCCCTTACGCTCTCCTGGGTACTTGAAGCACATCACACCAGAGACTGGTGGCTGTGGAGCATCAGGAGGTGAAGTGCTTATGGCTGATCCCATGCATCTTGGGGACTGAAGGTGAATTTTAAACTAGGGTTTGTATTTGTGCTTTTTCTCTGTCCTGAACAGTGATTATTCATCTCCCTTGTAATTTTCCTTACACTGTAGTAGAAATTCTCTGTTAATTTCCTCAGAATTTGCTTTGAATATGAATATGTAGTGCTGTTAAATATGCAAAGTAGTACAAGACAAAGCTTTCCATTACTTCCCTTGCATGTCATCACCAGCCTTTTAATAGTTAATATAAACAATTTTCATTTGAGTGGCTTTTGTTTGTTTGAGAAGAAAGTTAATTGTATCTTCCTGAAGAGGTTATGAAATTAGAGTTATTAACACAACTTTAAAAAAAAAATTACTTAAAGGATGAAAGTTTTGTCTTATGTAGAGAGACTTTAATGTAAATAAGCAGACTCGTAGTATAATAGACATTTAAAGTGAAATTTAAAAATTATTTAAAAAGCTGCTCTGATGGAATCATGAAAATATGGGGCAGGAGGAATCTCTCCTCTTTCATATAATATCCCTGGACTGAGCTATTTACATGTGTTTTATAAAAAATAATTGAATTTATCATTGTAAAGAATGTTCCCTTAGACATGTAATAAAACATCTCTTTGAAGTACAGGAATCAAAGCAGTTAGTCTGAAGCTCTGTGCTCAGGGATGTAAATGCTGACTTATGCCTTGTTTAGGTTATGCTGCATGGCGTCCTCTCGGCCAGTCAGCACTGGTGGAAGGGAGGATGTGTGCTGGCCAGGGAAGAGTCTCTTTCCTTTCTAAAATTCCTCAAACTTCTCCCTCAAATGGGTGTCCTTCACTGTCCATGCTTATGGCTGAGTTTTTTGTTTACACAGACAGGGCCCATCCTTTTTCACAGCTCTAGAAAGGGCCTCTCTTAGGCCTTAAAACAAGTGATGCACATGCTTTCCTGAATGAGAGTAGAGGCTTCTGGGGTGGCTGCTCTCTGGGCTCCTGCAAGCTGCACGTTGAGCAAGGAGGTTTGGACAGGAGTGTATTGAGGGACTGGGGGGAGACAGAAACCCTGTGGTGCAAGCTCGTGCCCTGGCTGGTCCACTGCATGGCACTGGCTGTTGTGTGTCATGTCATTTACTGAGGTGTCTCTCTGGAGATACATGTGTTCAAGCCCCAGGAGGTAAATAACATTTCTAAGCTTTGCTTTTTTTTTTTTTTTTTTTTTTTTTTTTTTTTTTTTTTTTTTTNTTTTTTTTTTTTTTGTGCTTTTTGTTTGCTTTACACGGTGAGTGTGAAGTGCTGTTGATAAAATTTTGCTGAGTGGAAACCCAAACATATCATACAGGACAAGCTTTTGAAGACATGACAGTTTTCCTAATGTATTTGGTAATCAGGGCTAGTTTGAGGAAGGGGCAATTCTCTGTGATGTCCTGGGCTCCGAATATTTAAGAACAGTGTTGCAGAAAAGGAATAGGAGGACAGTAGTATGGCTTTTCATTCTGAAATCATTAGCTGTGTAAAGAAAACTGTAAGACTGTAAGATTTAGGAAAGATAAATGTTCATGGCTCAGGAGAGAGCATATGAGTTCCGGAAAGCCGAAACCGGATAATTCTGTGGTTTGATGTTTTGATCTGGGTATTATAGAATATTTTGGGTTGGAAAGGACCTTGGAGATCACCTAGTTCCACCTCACTGTTGTGAGTGTGGACACCTTCCACTAGACCAACTTGCTCACAGCTCCATGCAGCCTGGCCATGAACACTTCCACGATTGGAGCACTGACAGCTTCACAGTTTGTGTGTCACCACCCCCACAGTGAAGAATGTCTTCCCTACATCTAATCTAAACCTACTTTCTTTCTGTTTAAAGCCATTCCCCCTTGTTCTGTCACTACATGCCTTTGTAAAAGTCCCTCTCCAGCTTTCTTGTAGGCTGCCTTTAGGTAGTGGAAGGCTGCTCTTAGATGTCCCTGGAACCTTCTTGAAACCAGTCAACCCCAACGCTCACTGATTTCCCTTGTAGGAGCGGTGCTCCAGCTCACTGATCATCTTTGTCATCCCTCCTTTGGACTTACTCAAGCAGGTCAGCATCTTGCTTGTGTTGGGAGCCCCAGACCTGGACACAGTACCCCGGGTGAGGTCTCACAAGAGCAGGGTGGAGGGGAAGAATCACCTTCTTCGACCTGCTGGTCGCTTTTCTTTTGATGCAGTCCAGAAGTGAGTTGGCTTTCTAGGCTGCAAGCAGATGTTGCCAGGTCATATTCTCATCCAGCTATACCTTCTTCTCATTTTATCTTTTGTCCTAATTCAGTCAACCACATGTGGTCTTCGGGTTGCTGGGAAAGTTTCAGTTATAAATGTTGAACTGATTAATAGCAGTTGGAAATATTTGAAAATTACTATTTTGCACTGATTTCTAAAGAAGACAAGATGTTTACAGTTGTGGTCCCTCTCCACCTTCCCTGCCCTTTGAGTGCTGAAAAGCTGATGTCTGGCAGATAACACTTCAAATCCAGTTGTGTGCACTTTGCTGCAATATTTTGCAATCCTCAGAAAACATTTTAGTAAATTATTTCATAGTGGCTAATTTAGGAAGAACTGAGTTGAACAGAGGTGATGATTTCATCTCAGGTCCGCCTGTTCCAAGCTGTGTTCCCAGGAAGGGGAAGAAATATTGTGGTTCCTGCTTTGATACCAAAACTGTAGCTGTTTTCAAATTCTCCCTATGTGTAATATCATAGCTGATTCTATCTCTTTAGCTCATAAGAGGAAGAACTCTAATTAAACCGGTGCATTATCTTTGACGTAATTGATGCATTATTACTTTTGTTTCTTTAAGAAACTCTCATTTTATGTGTGTTAAGACCAGTAATACTATTTTCACTTGAGGAAAAGTGGTTTGCTCCCCATTAGAAGGGCTGAGGAAGTGGCAGCAGCTTTTCCAGACCTCTCAGTCTGACAGCACTGACATGTGTGCATTCTCAGTGAAATGTCCTTTTCAACAATGATAGCATAAGGTATGCAAGCCACAGAAGTCACATGAAACTACCAAATTGAGTCTTACTAGGACTATGATAATATTCATACTGCCTTGATGGGAAAGAAAGAATTTTCATCTTAGATCACCTACCAGTAGTGCTGTAAAAGAAATACAGAGTGACAAGGCTAGCTGAGTGTTGAAGATAACTATCTCCATCTCTACTCTGTTAAACAGCGTCTTATTTCAGTAGATTTATCCCAGTGTATTTTGGGGTAGTGAAATGAAGAATCTGTCCCTAAGCACATCTGGTTGTTCAAGCAGTTCTCTGCCTTCTCTTTCTTTACAAATGTACTATAACATCTACTCAGTGATGGTGCTAATTAGGAAGTTTATTTACTCCCTTCATGGGTTTTTTGTAGCACACTGTATTTTTCTACTATATGACAGGCCAAATCATTGTAAGTGCAGGCAGTATAAGTGTATATAGGGTTTCCTTGCAATGTGTTTGCAGCCTACCCCAGTATTTTCCACAGATCATAGAATCACAGAATAATTTGGGTTGGAATGGATCTTCACAGGCCACCCAGCCCAACCCCCATGCTATGTGCAGGGGCAACTTCCTCTAGGTCAGGTTTCTCAGAGCTCAGTCAAACCTCATTTTGGATAGTTCCAATGATGTCTGATTTGAGTCTCTCAGGACAGCAGGAGATAGAAGGACCCACTTGCCTGATAGACATGTTTGGAGTGGGCAGGAAAGAGAAAGGTAAAAAGGATATTTGTAGTGAAATCAAAAGACCTTACTGCAGTGTTAGTGTTAGTTGTGGTCATTAGGCTGCAGTCTCTTCTGAGGTGCCTCCCTATTGTTTTGATTTGTAATTTGATTTGGGAGAGTGTCTGAGAACTTTGTGCTGGTCCAGGAGCTGCCTTCATTCATTGTAATAGTACCCACGAGATGTAGCTGAGTCACAAAGCTGGGTTATTTTTTCTAATGTACATCTGTGTTTTATTTAATTATAAAGTCCAGATCCTCCTGCTTTCTGTTACAGGCTTTTTATCTTACCCTGGTCATGTCAAAGTCAATTTGTAATTCTGTGGTGTACACATGAAATTAGTTTTAATTTACTATGTGTTTCCAAGGGTGACTGACATTTAATATTTTCTGAGGGTCTCATTAGTACTGTGTACCCATAATCTATTCTATGGGTGTAATGACAGAGGGTAAGGGAGCTATTGAACAGCATCCATCTGTCCACTTAATGAATGGCCAGAGGGAAATACACAAGGAAAATAGATGGCTAATCATCAGCATTTCTCTATTTTGCAGCTTAGAAAAGTCAAATGCAGTATTGTGGGTTTGCTTTGAGCTTCAAGGATTTGGGCTCTCCATGACCCAGAAGATGCTTTTTAGCAGTAATTTGAGCATGCCAAGCAATGAAGGCGTTATGGCAAAACCTGTAGAGGCAGAACTGATTTTCAAGCACGAGAGCCATTGCTGTACAGTGAAATAGGCAATGCCTCTTATGTTCTTAACTTCAGTGTAGAGAAGCAAGTTAACTTCAGTCTGGTAACTGTGACCCCATCTTTTATCTTGCTGTAGTCCATATATGTGTCGGTGCATACCGTTTATGGCCACTGGCTGGCTTTATTCTTGCTGTCTTGAGTGACTTGTCACAAGGGTTTTGAAGACCTGTATGGTTCTGTAAACTTTGTGTCAACTGAAGTTATAAAGGAAAGATTGTTTTTATTTCTGTTTTTCATGTGTCCTCTGAAGGAGCTGTCTGCCTTGTCTCTAGGCTTTAATGGGCTTGGAGGAAGGGTGGGAAGATAATAAAATAAGAAATAATACCCAGAAGGCAGGGAAAAGAAAAGAGAGCAGCACACAGGACAAGAAAGAGGTGTAAGAGTCCATGAGAAAAAGGAATGTAGCAGCAGTAGTGTTGCAGTGTAGCACAAATGAAAGTCAACTGAAAGTAGTATTTGCGCATGTCCTCAGCAATATTATTAACAAAGATCTATAAAGTTTTTGAGAAAACCTACCCATCACTATTCTCCTTGGTTACATCTTTGTACTTGTTCCTTGCCCATGTTCTCACCCTGCAAGGATACTGTATGTATTTCCAGTGTGCTTTGAATTAATGAAAGAGAAAGATGTACAGTGGTGACTTGTGGAGAAAGCAAAAATGCTGTATTTGATATTTAAGGAATTATGGAGTTTGTCTCCAAGTGATGTGAAATTTTCCTGTACTTGTTAGCTATAAGTAACAACATGGCAATTTCCATTTGCAGTTTGTAGGGTGTTCTGACTAAAAATTTGATGCTGAGTGGTTTGAAAGAGGCTTGATACCTAGACTATTTAATCTGTTCAGGGAGGGGCTACCACCTTCTTTTTGTGTATTTAAATTATGCTGTATAGTGTTATTCCCCACTAGTAATTTAGCACATTATGTTGAGAGCTTTTTCACTTTGTTAAAACATCGTTGGATGTGATTATACACTTACTGAGTATTTTTCAATGAGTTTTATTAATAAGCTGTAGGGAGTAATTGTCCTTATAATTTTAGTATATGAAAATTACTTCTTTGAGGCATTTTGGAAATCTTTGCTTCTCAACATAATGACTAATATTGTTTGGTGATTTTTCTGTAAAAGGAAAATTTGTTTTGTATTAGTCAACTTATATTTTTATTAAAAATAGACTATCTTGAGTGTTTTTATCTGGTAAATTCATGTTCTGTTCACTAGAAGAACAGTTATTTCTAGTAAACACAGGGATATAATGGATTAGAAGAAGGCTTTCCTTGTGTCAACAGAAATATTGACTTTATATTGGGATTGTTTTCAATAATGGATCTTTTAACTGTGGAGTAGTCAGTACAATTAGCATAAATACTGGAAAAGAAATATATACTGGAAAAGAAGCAAAGAAAAATGCAATTAAGTGATTATGAGACAACAGAAACCTGTGTGAAGGTAAGTAAAGAAAATGATGACTTACTTATAAAGCAAAGTATTTCAAACCTCACTATCCTGGTGAATTCTTGAGATGAGTTATTCCAGGATATTCTATCACACTGTGGCATCATTCACATGATTTGTCTGGGTGATTTTGGTTTTGTGTGTCTCTTCAGGAAAACAAACAAACAAACAAACGAGAACAGCATGCAGGATTTTTTTTTCCCTCTGACCTTTTGTTACATTCATCTTAAAAATCTGTTACGCCGTTCGTATTGTTCTCCCCCTCTGTCTGATAAAATTCCCCTGCCTCACTCATTATTGCTAAGGTGCCTATCGTGGTGATGCAAGAGCAGGACAGCTGGTGAGGGCAGAAGAAAGAGCAGATTGTACTGTTAGATTGCACAGTTATTTATACCAGGGCAAAGGACAACCAGAACATTGCTTACCAGAGCAACTGCTCTTATCTAGAGACATTTTATAGTGCTTTTGAAGTTGCATCTGCTGCTTGTGTGTCATCACAGAGCCTTCGACTTCCACCACTCTGTTTGACCTGTGGTAGTGCAATGTTTTCAGATGCAGAAATGTTGGTCTGCACTGCAGAGGGGTTGCCTTGATCTTCCTTGCATTTGATCCTGCCATGAATTCTTGCTTTTGCTATGTGCATTTGTATGTCTTTTTATAGAAATATTTTTAACTGATTTTTTTGGTTTTGTTTTGTTTTATGCTGAATTCATGTAGAGCTTGTACTTAAAAGAATTGTGAAATTATGTTAAAACTCAGGTTTAGATACATGCATTCATTTGCCTATCTATAGAAAACTTATGTAATTATGTAGTAAATAACTGCTAATAATTGCATAAAATATTTACCCTTCCTTTTTTAATAACATTATATTAATTACCTGCTCATAACAAGCCATTACTTTTATCTATGCAAATCTTAAAAAAACCCCACAAACCCAGAAAACCTCTCCATACTTTCATCAGAAAATTTTTAGCAACCAGAGGAAGCTGCAAGAATTTGCCCTAAACACAGACATATTGATATTAACTTTCTCCAATATTTCTCCAATATTCTGCTCCACTTGTATAGGTATTGGTTTTACTTTGTATGTAAATATATGGTTTATATTTTTATAATAAGAATATATATTATAGCTTTGTACTTTTAATAAATACAATTTAGATTGTTTTATATATAAAATTTATAATCTTTATATTACAAGGATAGCATAAGTCTGTGTTAAGAAGTGACTTTGTGTTAGGAGATTATTAAAAAGAGAGTGAAAGGCCAATTAAAAGTATATGTTTTGTATTCCTGTTCAGGTGCCTGAAGGTAAGGACCTAGGTCTTGTCCTTTTCTCAGCTCAAAGAATAGGGTAGGCTTTTTGAAATTTGATAATCAGTCACGCTCAGGTCCTCTCATGCCCCATATTAAAAATGGAGCTATAAGGTTCGGTATTGTATTAGAATCATCTTTCTATATGAGAAATTGCATCATTGAAGCTGGTTTGATCACATGTGGGAATTAGCCATCTTCATATGTAGCTATTCCCCTTATATCAATGACCTGTGAGAACAGAAAAGAAAAAAGACAAAAAAGATATTCTTGACATCTAGAAGTTAAAATTTTGCTTTCTTTATTTATGTGTAGTATTTCTATTAGAATGTGTTCTCTCTAGAAAACAAGAAATGCCAGTGTTGGTGTCAGCTTATTTTCCTTTTAATCTGTCTAATGGCTCTTGTAAATAATTCTCCCAGATGGCCCAGCTATTTGGAAAAACATGTGAAGGGATTAGAGGATTGAAAGGAGAGGTCTACAAAGTTTGCTTTTCATATCCATGAGTGAAATATGGTGACGATGTGTCAACTACAAGAGAGTGTGGTTTAGCTTTTATGCTCCTAAACCTCTCCCATGCCTGATCTGACTAATATAGTTTGGTCACTTTTCCCTGGACTTCCTGGCCTGAAGCAGGGCTCCTCACAGCATTTTAGTCTATCACAGCAATTATATCACTTCAGAGCTTAGCTAAACTTGTCAAGCTTGTCTGCTCAATTTAGGCAGAAGACAAGAAGGACGGGAGAGGGGGTAATACGGCAATAAGATTCAAATGCTGCCTGAACAGGAAAAGGAAGCACAGATATTTAAGATTCTTTAAACATATGTTTAACATACTCTCAGCCTATTTGCTTATACTTAATATATTAAGCATTGGCATCCTGATGAGGCATATCAAGCTGTTTTTATAGACACTTTCTTTGGACTCCAGAGACAATTTGATCTTGAAAATTCAGTGGAACTTGCCACTTTCAAAATTGGTGGTGCTGCTGGACACGGGTCCGCAGTATGCACTTGGATCCCAGAGAGCCAAGCATATCCTGGGCTGCACCAATAGCAGTATGGCGAGCAGGTCAAAGGAAGCAATTCTCTCCCACTACTCTGCTCTTGTGAGACCCCACCTGCAGTGCTGCATCCAACTCTGGGGTTCCCAGCACAGGATACTGAATTGTCGGACTGAGTCCAGAGGAGAGCCACCAAATTGATTAAAGGAATGAAACAAATCTTCTTTGAGGAAAGTCTGAGAGAATTTAGGCTGTTTAGCCTGGAAGATAGGGGTGACCTAATTGCAGCCTTCCAGTACCTAAAGGGGGCCTGCAAGAAGTTTGGAAAGACACTTCTTACAAGGACATGTAGTGACAGGACAAGAGAGAATGGCTTTAAACCGAAAGAGGGTAGGTTTAGATAAAATAGCAGAAAGTCATTCTTTACTGTGAGGGTGGTGAGGTGCTGGAACAGGTTACCCAGGGAACCTGTTGTACCTGATGTACCATTCCGGGAAGTGCTCAAGGCTGGCTTGAATAAAGCTCTGAGCAACCTGATCTAGTGGGAGGTGTCCCTGGTTAGGTGCATGACCATTTTTTGGTCAAAGCAATGCACACCACTAAAAGAAAGACATGGGGATTCTGTCTTTTTAGGTTAAAATATTTTTTTCTTAGACGTTTTAGAAGTAAAGAAGACTTGGAGTGTAAATGTGCTGTCTTTCCCAAAAGGAAGTCCCGTTTTAGTCGGACTGTCTCAGTTGAAGTGAATATTGGTCTTTTCTCATTGTTTCTAAAGTAACTTTCAGTGGAGATTTGTTACAAATATAAATTATTCTTATAGTCACATAACAGCAAGGAGTTTTACATTGCAGTTCTGCAGAATCAAAAGCAGATATGAATTGTCACACAGCCTGTTTTAGGAAATGTCTACTGTAACTGTACATTCAGATAGCTTGTTTATGTTTTCCTACGGAAGAATAATTGTAGGAGTAGGGTGCTTGACAGAAATGAACTGTGTCCTTTTGGTGCCTGTTGGACTACTGAGAGTTTTAGTTTAGTTCAATAGTGTACCTTTAGAGTAAATCTCATCTGCAGTTTTGTGGATGTTGCAAAGCCATCTTGATGCATGCAAAATAGACATGTGATGAAACTAAACTGTGAGAAAAATGAAGTTTAGAAGCCAAAATTATTATAAAGACTTGGAAAGTCTCTATATTTAATGTGTTTTATTTCATGTAGCCTCTTTCTGAAAATGTTTCACTTGTGACTTTGAATCTCTCCATTGAGCAGTGAAGCAGAAAACACTTGGTATTTGATTTGGGCCTGAAATAAGTCCAAAATCAAATGCAACACATTTTTAGTATTCCTAGGTGGTTATCAGCATATGAAATAGCGATTAAAAAACTGAAACAGATCAAAAAGAAAAAAATCCAAACCAAACAAACATTAGTATTAATCTAGGCTTGCTTACCTCTGATTTTTTTTTTTTTTTAATAATGACCCGCAATATTTTTTCAAATGCTAATGTAGCAGAAAGCAGAATTAGCTTTATTATGCCTCTTAACCCTTCTACTCTTTGATGAATGACTGTCAGAATTGATTTTGGTATGGAAAACTCTTATGTAATTTTTTTTTTTGATTGATGGATTAAATTCATGTTAATATTAAGGATATCCCATTATGAAGCCTTTCACTTTGGAAATATTCTGGAGCTATACAAATTTGTATGATTCTCAGTTTTTATTTCTGGGGCTTCAGAGAAGTGTTTCCTGGGAATAAAAAAAAAAAAAAAGAGACAATTTGAAATCTTAAATATTTTGTTATTCCCTTTATTCATTGTCATTGGTTTGAAATTTTAGATTTATTTCAACTGAAAACCAATTGTAGGAGTAATTGTTTCAAGCCTTGTTCTAAGAGAAATAAGAATTGTAATCAGTCTTGAAGCATCTATATCTATTTGGAGACAACAAAATCACTTATCTAAGTTTTCATCTGTAGAAGATTAAAAACTACAAGACCTCTTACTGGAGTTTTGATATAATGTATTTAGGATTAGAAGTATTTGTGGTTATGTTTTCTGGCATGTTTATCAGCATTTGCTAAGGATACATTATTGGGATACAGCTCTACACTCTGGGCTTATTTTCAAGCTATACATTTAAAATGCAAAAAGGTAAATCCTGCAGTGCTTAAATATATTAAGTGTAAGAAGAAGAACTTGACAAAGCAGACAAAATTCAGGAAATCACTTGCTTCTATGATATAAATTTTGCTTTATTTGGAAAAAATGCTATGTATTTAGGAAAGAAAAGTCAAAATACTTAAAAGGAAGAATCTCTGTAGAGACTGTGGCAACATTTTTATTTTTTTCTCTTTTAATGAAAAGGATACTGTGTAAGCAGGAGAGTGAATATGGAGTATAAGATTTGGTGCTTTCTGTTTTTCAAAAATTTAGTTGGAATAATGTGTATCTCACCCCTGAGCACTGACTGGAACACTCATAAATTTAAACATTGTCTCAGGGTTATCTTATTTGCATTACAGACGAAAGACAAAATTCTCTGTCTGGTGTTTTCGCAGAATAATTGTAAACAGGGGCAGAGAGAATATATGTGTTTCTGCTTACCAGTTCTGAGCTTTCTAAAATTTTAGTGCTGGTGAAATTTCACAAAAATCATTTCTATGAACTAATTAGGTGACATTTATATGAACTAGAAGTGGCATTTAGATATGTCATGATAAATGATATTTCCAAAACTCCCTTAATTTATGTTGCAAACCTGTTAGTATTTTCATTTGTGTCTCTATAGCCAGTGTGGTAAGATCCTGAAATAGGTTCCAGTTTGTGTTGATAGATAGATAGATAGATAGATAGATAGATAGATAGATAGATAGATAGATAGATAGATAGATAGATAGGCTTCCTCAGAGTTTACATTGGTCTGACATTATCCAGAACAAATTTCAGTCTTGAAAAGGTCTCAGGCAGGACTCCAAACTCTTCCCTTTGAACTCTTCAGATGATGTAAACTCACTGACTTGCCTGAAGTTGATATGAATTTATATTTTGACTTTTTGCCTTCTGAGTGAGGATTTTTTTAATATGTAAGGGTGTGTGACATGTCTAGCTGTTAGATGTAAGTATACAATATATACTGCAGAGCCTTTCATGTTAATTCAGTGTAGTCAGTAGTGGGTGTGGCAATGAGGTGTTACTGATGCAAAGAGATCAACAAATAAATGGCACTGATTCACCATGTCATTCCTTTGCTCTGGTGTGGCAGCAGCAGAAATGGGGACTGGCCTGGCATCTTGGGGTCCCTCACTTGCTGTTTCTTACCCAGCACCCTCTCTACCCCATGATCTCACTGCAGGGGCTCCTACTGGCTTTGCTAAAAGTTGGGCTGAACATAAAACACAGTTTTACTAGAGTGCATTTTCTTGCCAATGGTAATAAAACTGAGTGAAAATGGGAGAAAAGAGGAAGGGACAAAGTCTGTGTAAATCATACCATAAGCAAAGATCACCTGTCATTCTCAAACCATTTATTCTGTTTTGGAAAGGCAATGCCAATATTAAAGATGACAGATGATGACAACTGATTTATACTGTTACTTTTATGGTATCTTTACATCCTATGTGTGTACTTACAAGAAGAGATATGAAATATATGAATTATCTTCTTTGGTTCATCCAAAGTTCAGAAAGACAGAAAGAGCTGCCATTTCAAAGAAATACTTATTCAGTCCAGAGATAGGCTGAGAGCACAGTGTATATCCTATCAACAGAGTAATCCCACATACTTGTCCATGTATCTCAAGTGTTTTCAAATACATAACTGACTTTTGTACCCATTCCCAAAACTTGCAGCTTTTCTGATGTTTTCTGGCTTTCCTCTTGAGTAATCAAACCAGAGCAATGGGAGGACATGGAGAGAGGGCACAGAAGGACTTGTGACGGCCCAGGGATAATTGATAAGGTGCCCTCTTTGGTAGTTTGGGAAAGGATGTAGGCAGCATAACAAGATCAAGGTGGGGGAATGATGCTTTTGAGTCTCACTTGCTCTCAGTAAGGTTACCTTAGTAAGGTAAAAACAGCGTCAGGTTTTTCCCAGCTCTAACAAAATGGAAAATTTGTTCTAGGAGCATTTTGAATAGCAATGACTTTTGCATAACTCTTTTGCTGACTTTTCTTGTTGCTGAGGTTACTGTTGGGAAATTCTTCATGTCTTGGGGTGTTCTCATCAGTAATAGGAGCTTGCACATTGTCAGAGATATGCAACCTTGAAGTACAAATTACACATGAAGAAATATTAGAGCACCAGTAAGAGCTTGAAATATAACCATCACTACATAGAAAGTCAGAGATAAGTGTGAAGAATAGAGCTGGTAAATTCTTCACCCATACAGAAATGTCTAAATGATGAGGTGTTTTAAAACAAACCCTTCAATTTCTATTAAATATGAGAATTCCATTGTCTGTTTTTGAGGAATCATTCTCTTTCACCTCTTGCTTAGGGCCCTTTCTGCTCACATCTTCCTGCCAGCAGATTGAAACTGGTTACTGTTCAGATTGGTTTGAGTTTGAGTTTTTGTTTTCTCCTTACAGGGAATTTCTCTCTCCCATTAGCCACTGTTGGCACAGTCAGCATAGAGCCAGTCAAGATGGCAGACATTAAAAACAGAGCTTAGCTATTCTCCAAATCATTATCTAGTTGAAATGATACATGGCACAACTTTAATTTTTCTAAAATAGCTGCAGTCAAAGATGTTTTGCTAGGCATGGCTGACACACAAAATTTTAACAGACTAGGTTTTATTTTGTTTGTCAGAAATGTGTATCTTGCTTCAACAAAAGGCTCAAAGGATTTTGCCAAGATGTAGCCATGTGACTAAATGTAGTTCTCAGTTTAATACCTAAGCAGCAATCCGTGCTGTATTGTTTTGTTTTCAGTCTATATTCAGCTTGTGTAGTCTTGCCAACACAGAAGTTGCCCGTAACTCTGAATGTCCAATTTTTAATTCAGTTCAAGTGTGAAATAGCTGTTAATTATGACTTCCTGATCTGAGGAATTTAGCATATTGTTTTAATGATCCATGCTAATTTGCTGACTCTGCAGCTTAATATGTTTCTTTTTGCAAAACCTCAAAGAGGACAGTAAAGTTAACTGGAACTGTCAGATTTTTATATATACCTTTTTTTTTTTTTTAATGTGTCAAAAAAGAGAATGAATAGTTTTCCTACTATAAAAAAAGTTTCTGTGATCTGACATTCTTCTTATCAACAATCATTATGAAGTATATGATTGTGTGAGTTACGTCAGTAATATATATTTTACAGTTTAAGCAAAAAGGGATTAAGAAATCATTGAATGCAACAATAATCAGTTATGTACTGAATTTTAAATAGATTTTTGTATAAAATAAACTTCAGTAAAATGAGGAATTTAATGAACTGCAATTTTTTATAACTTAAAAGTTATTAAGTATTTAGCATTCTATGTCTTAGGTAATGTATGCAAATTAATTAGTTACTCTGAAGGTGATACTCCATTAATAAATACTTGTATCTAGTACAATTTGATAGATTCAGATTGCTTTAGTAACTCTACTACTTGTGCAAATATAAACCAAGCCATATAGTTGATGTTTTTTAAAAGCTTAATGCAGAGGCTTATAGAAGATTTGCTGGAACACTGAGGGGATGTACATAAGTACTTTACATCCACAGTTGTGCTCAGAAGAAGCCAAGAACCAATTCATCTCTTAAACCAAGCTTTTAGCTTTCTCTGATTTATTCTGGCTGATGTAACAGTTGCACTAATTTCAAGTCTAAAGAGTAAGATATGGACTTGAGTCCATATATTAATGGAGCTGTGGTTTTTTTAACTTGGAGGAAAGGAGGCTCAGGGGTGACTTTATGGCTCTCTACAACTATTTCAAAGGAGGTTGTAGTGAGGTAGGGGTTGGCCTCTTCTCCCATCCTAGTGACCAGATGAGAGGACATAGTCTCAAGCTGTGGAAGGGGAGGTTCAGGTTGGACATCAGAAGGAATTTCTTCACAGAAAGGGTTGTTAAACATTGGAATGGGCTGGCCAGGGAGGTGGTGGAGTTGCCATCCTTGGAAGTGTTCAAGAAATGACTGGACATGGCACTTAGTGGTGTATTTGACAAGGTCAGTTAAAAGTTGTACGTGACGATCTTAGAAGTCTTTTCCAACTTAAGTGATTTTGTGACTAGAAATTTCCCAACCAACCGTTGAGGTAAGTCTTGAGAGATGTCTGCTGGGGAAGAAAGGGAAGAGAGGAGGAAGAAGTATGTAGTACAGTGTGTAGTAACTTTATTAGCTTTCCATCTCTTTAAAATTCTGAGAGGCAAAGGAAATGGCAGTGGAATTTAAGGTGATGTAAGGATTTTAACGTACTTTTTAATGTGATTCCTGGCAATATTCTTCCAAGTGATGCATGCAGTCCAATCCTGTGGCAATAACAAGACACAAAAATGTATCTTTTAATACAGCAATCTGTCATAATTATTAATGTTCGTAATATTATGTTTTGGATTAAGGCTATTCTGTTATATTAGTTTCAGAGTAGGTGTGTTTTTGTCCTCTCTTTGTAATCAACCTTACTTGCCATTGTCAATGTGAATGAAACTCAAGGAAAAACCTTTAAAACTCTTCTAAAAATGGCTATTTCTTCATGCATGCATATGGTGCTCAACATTTGAATCAGCTGTTACAGGTCAGTGTTCCCAAGATTAGACTTGGCATCCACAAGCAGCTATTCAAGTGTTCAGCCCAAGATATGAAAAGATAGATTCACTAGTACTTTGAAAAATATCCCAGGTAAATTTTCAGAATAAATGTTCATGGTGACCTTCTATTCTGTCTTTCTAAATTTCTAAAGGGCACTGTATCAAATGCAGTGCTTCACATTTGGGTTCAAAAATTCTTTTGCATTGTGGCAAGTCATAGATTTGAGGTTGTTTATTGATTTCAAAAAGAGAATTAGCTTCTTCCTTTTGATTTGAAAGAAAAAGTTGGTTTACATTAGATTGGTCTGGAAATCATCATACACAGATTGTTTTCCTAGTTATAAAACTTGGCCATTATACTTCTCATAGAAATTCTCCTGGTAAAGCCCACATAAGGTCAAGTGTTTAATAATCCCAATGAAATATATTTATCGTTTATGAACATAGAGTTCTCTTCTAACTGGTGTTGCTTCTAGCTCATCCTGAGACACTTAACTGGATTATCTCCCGTACTTAATCATGTGAAATATTTAGACAGTTTTTAGCTATTTCCTAGAAATTTCCATCTTCTGTGGATATGATAATTCTGCAGTGCCTGTATGAGTTATTGTGCCAATGGTAAAGTTGCTTCTATAGTAAACAGAGGATAGATCTTCTGAGCAAGCAGATTCTGCTTTGTTCCCTAATTGTGCAGTCTCAGTTCCTGCAGAGGTAGTTGGTGAACTTTAAGAACTCCGAATAACTCATCTCCAGTAACATCATGTAGAAAGGCAAGGATACTTTGGTCTCAGCAGCACCAACAACTTCAAAGCAGTATTACTCTTGGGTTTCACAATACACTTATCCAGCTATGCTGAAATCTGGTATTTTCTGCCTGTCACCCACTCCTGTGTTACGGCAAAACTGTTTATGCAGCTGTGTGCTGAAACCGATTGGAAAACTGATGGATTTTTTTGTTTTCCTGAGAGAGGTAGAAAAAGGAGGAAAGGAAATTACCAATAGATTGCCTAATGTTTCATATCACAAACTGGAATACAAATGTTTCTGCAGGCATACAGAGGGATTGCTTACAGGTTGTAATCTCCATTTGACAAAAGTGAAATAAGTTACAAGATTTAAAGCCTCATTCAGAAGCATTTTGCAGTTAAGTCTAGAGTAAAATGTGTGAAGTTAAAAGCTACTTAAATGCTGTAAGCACTGTTTATCCTGATACAAAGATGCAATCTTCACATTTTGAGTAACTGCTGCAGCCCTTTAATAGTAAAGCTGCTGTTAACCAAAACTTGCCAGAAACTGGTTTCAGACATGGAACAGTACCAGCAAAAGTAAAAGTGATTTAAACTCTTTGAAGCTTTGTAGTGCTCATAAAAGATGTTTATACCTTAGATACTACCAATTATGACTTTCTTTTATTAGAGGAAAAAAAAAATCCATTATTAAATACGGATTTTTCTCACTTCAGTATCTCAAGCTGTATTTTCATAATTATTAGTAATTGATCTATGGCCTAGAGGATTATCCAGAAATACAGATAAAATCTGCACCAAGAGGAAGCAAAAGCCTTTTGTTTGTTTCTGTTCAAGTTTTCCAACCTGCGTGCTAAGGGGTTTCTACCATCTTTATCCTTCTGTGCATCACAGTACATCAGAACAGTACAGCCACCATCTAGAAGCAAAGAGAAACACAGAGAAGTGAAAACAGAAGATTAAACATACTAGCCCAAGGCATTTCTAGCCCAGAAATGATCATCTCACAGTTTGTGGAGTCAGATGCTTAGCAAAAGTTGACATCAAACACGTAGCTCTGAGAGTGCTGCATGAAACATAGGAGACAAGTAGTCACTGGCTGCTGTGCTGGTGTGCCAGCTTGGTGTGAAGGCAGGTTGTGTCAGTGCCATGTATTTATCTGCTTCATTTCAATAATTTGCTCTGATCTGTTATAGCTGGTGTTCGCCTGTTGATCCCACTTCAGAAAGCAAGTTAGTTACTCCTTTTTCCTGCAAAGGTCAACTGACACTGTTATTCTGTAAGAAATGCAGAAGCCGCTGCTTGAAGTCACTTTCTCCATTCTGGAGCACTGGAATAAGAGATCAAATGGTGTGGTCTGTAACAGAGCAAGCGTTTCAGCTCTAGAAAATCTGTGGAAAGTGAGGTATTTTTCTAACATGCTCCTTGACATGCACAGCGCTGTGGATATAAAGTGAGTTAATATGAGCCATCCAGCTCCCACAATAGGAATAAATGTCTTTTTCCTACAATATTTGAAATGTATTGAAAAGCTGATGCAAGGAATCAAAAATCAATTAACTTATATAAAATCAGTCACAACAATAGTATCAACTGATTCTATCAAAGTATCAGTAACAGTTTATTAAATTGAAATAAGTTGCTAGTATCTTTTGGTTAAGTGCTTTAATCTGATTTAAATGCAAAAAATTCAGTCCACCGATATCAAGTGACTTGATTGTTCCAGAAAAAAAATTTCTTACATACACTTCTTTTATTCTTGAAGTGTATTAATTTACCATTACTCTGAAATTTCAGTGTTTGGATGTCAATTTTTTCCTGGAACCAGTTTTGAAGGTAAATGTGAACAACAAGCATTTTTTTGCATAGGATTTGCCCTGCTGCTTACAATAGATATGGTTGGAAAGAGGGTGTTTTGATTTGTTATAAGAGGTTTAGTTGCATATTGTGGACAACATAGCTTAAACCAAGAAAAACATGAGAAGACTGTCAAAAAATTGTCAACTAGGTGTTCACAGCTTTCTACTCTTTTCCAATTCTTCAGCAAGTTCTTTTTTCACACTGACTCATCTGATTTTTACAATTTCCTTTGGAAGAAATCTCCTTAGGCATTTTAATGACACCTCTAAGTTTTTTCTGATCCAGTTGGATGTTTTTCTTTTGCTGACAAGCCTTCCTTTGGCACGATATACTAATTTCTATATCTTAATATTTCTGTGAATATATGAGAATTCTTGGAAAGTTAAGTATGTTGCCAAGATTTATCACACTATCATCTGAGGAAGCAGATACATTCTCTCTGACTCTGATTGTATTCTCTTGCCTTTATTAATAATTTTCCAAGCAAGGTTGGATGTTTGTTTTGTTTTTTTTTTTCATTTTTCCCTCTTCATTGTGTTTTTAACAGGTGTGTGAAAGCACATGGAATATCTAGTTTTTATTTAAATGTTATAATATAAAATATTAGTAATCTGTAAATATCCCTGAATAAATAGTTCTTGTACTTGCTCTTCTCTATCCTGTGCTTAAATCAACACTGATTCCTGGGGTTTTTCTTTATAGGCTTTCATAGCTGTAGTTCACAGCTTGCCTCATCACCAAGTATATACCCTCTTTATCATACTTTATAAGGGACATATACAGAAGTAAATAACTCTAGTTTATACATTGAGAAAGCAAACTAGAGAAGAAGTGATATATTACCTTCTCTTTCATTGGCACTGTTAGGGTAACTGTTTAAGTGTTCTACTCCCTACTTGAAGACAAAAGAAGTCTTAGCTCTGCTTGCGTTCCATTGGACATGGTGGTGGTGGATATTTGTGACTTGACTGAGTTGCAAGGCACTACTTGCTGTTCTGAGGGCACATGGCAGTGAAAACTGTCTGGGGATGAAAGCAGTATGTTTTTTTCTCTTGTTTTGAGATCGCTGTTTGCAAACTGTATCCAGCACTTTTATGACATTTACTTGCCTCTGCTTCCACCTTTGCTCTCCTTCAAAATCCCTATGAAAAGTCCCATTCAGAATACAGAAGTTAAAAGTATAAATCAACAAAATGGGCTATGACTGAAGAATTCCTAACACACCTTTTAAACATCTTAAACTTCCAAACTACTGTGGCACTGGTACAGCAGTTCAGATGCTTCTTGTTGCTGAAAAAAATGGTTATCAGGAGGGCTATCAAGAAATTACTGAAGAGAAATGGCTCAAAGAACTGAGATCTAATGAGAAGAAGGAAAAGGAAAAGGTAACATCTTAGTAACAGGGAAAGACAGAGGAGAAGCATATGAAAAACTTTTTAGAGGCTAAAGGGTGCAGTGCCCACAAAAAGTGTAATGCTGCAGATCAATAAAAAGTAAATGAAGAGATTGAAATTGTGTTTACAGAGATGGAAGGGAAAGTAAGTCAAAGAGCAAAAGAAGAATGAAAGAACACATAGACTTCATTATTTCAGATTTTTTTATGCATTATAATCTAATTTCTCCTTATCAAATGTGGCATGAAATTTGGCATATTCAGATTCAGACTAAAAGCTGCTTGCTTTTCTCTTCAACATGTTCTTTGAATATTATATCCTATTTTGAACAAAAATTGGAGAGTTTTTTTTCTCTGCCCATTCATTTTATAATATTCATTTTGTTTATATATCTCCTGGACTGCCTCAGCTGTCGCTTAAGAAAACATTGTCCTTTTCCCTTTACTTATGTTGTTTTATGACTTTTTATCCTACTTCATGGAAAGAAACCCAAAAAAACAAATCAACCAACCAACCAAAAAAAACAACAACAAAAAGGCAAAAAAAAATAAAAAAAAAAAAAGAAAAAGAAAAAAGAAAAGAACCCATGGACTCAAAAAAACCAACCCACAAGAAAAAAAAACCCACTCAAAACACGGTTCTAAAAAAATCCTGTCTTTAATTAAAGTGCTCTGCATTTTAGACTGTCATAACTCTTGAGCTTGGCTAGTAAAACTATTCTTTCATCTTATCTTGTCAGAGCTGGAGTAAGATTTGATAAATACATAGGGGTAGTCTTTAAGCTGCCAGTATTTAATGGTGATCTCAGAGATGGTTGGAACAAGAAAGATTCCAAAAAAATTGCCATCCTTTGTAGGAGAATACTTTGCAAATGATCCTGTATATTACTTTTTATTAGATCAAGTGTATAAGCAGGAAACTTTTCCAGATTCAAAACTTTGATTTCTTTGAAGTCACAATTCAAAGGGAAAGTTATCTGATTGTTTTAGAAATGAGTAGTAAAACACTGATGGAAATGCTCGTTCAAGGACAGTGTATGGGTTATGGGCAGTCTCTTCATCTGAACTCCATGTGCATCTCTGTAAACTTGCAACAAGACCTAAAAATTTCCCAAGATGAAGTTCTTTTCTAGTTAATGAATTTAAAGTAAGTTTACACAAACTGTTTATTTTGGATCTGTGAACTGTAGAATTCAGTTGCAGTTCCTCAGAAATACAAACTTTGATTAATTGTCGACAAATCTTATAAAATACATAAAAACTGAAGACAGTATAGGTTAAGTCTCTTTTAAAATGTATCTACACATTTATAGGTATTCTAAGAGTTGAGCAAAAAAATTATCTACAGTTTTCAAAATATGTTGTCAATCTGTCCATTTCACTACTTGTTTATTACTTGCTTATAAAACTAGCTAAGTAATCTTGTGAACAGTACACATATGTTTCCCCAGGCTCAAATGAAAGAAAAATATTCTGGTTTTGTAAAATAAAACACAGGAGTAATGCAAATGAAAAATAAATTATTCCCATCACATTTACCATCCCAGATGTTCATAATGTCCCAGAAGTTAGCTGTGATAACAAGCAGGTTAGGTTTATGCAATTGCAAAAGTATGTAACCAATGCTAAATATTAAAAAAGCAAACAAAACAAATATGTGTTTACTTTGCTAATATGTGTTTAGGTACAAATGTGCTGTCCATCATTAGTTAACTGTTAATATTCATCTCTTACTTGAAACACTTGTAAATCATTTGATCAGGGTACAGTTACGCAGGGATTGCCAACTATTCTGTCCCTCAGGTGATCCCTCCACCTTTTTTCTGTCTTGGACAGCAATCACAGGATGCAAATGGAAAGTTCTTCCAAGATTTTTTCTAACATCTGACTCTTGATGGACTTCTTAGGCAGCTTGGCTAGACATGCTGGAAGAACTTCTGAGCTATTCTCATAATGAAGTTGTTTCTTGGCCTCTTAAATGCAGTGTCCTCTCCAAGTGCGCTTTGGATGTGAAATGATCTGCGTGTTATATATTGCTAGAGAGTCCAAAGATGCACATTATTATACAGATGGAAGCTGCAAATGTGGACACTTGGGTGTTCTGTTGTGATGGCTGCTGTGTTTCACAGCAGCATGTGAAAACCTCAAGTACATGAGTTGTAGGAAATAATTTCACCAATTATTGGAGTAACATGGCTCGAAGTAGAGGCAAAGGAAAGGAAAGTTTTGATACTTTGCCTTTAAATTGGAAATGAAAATTTACCTTATGTGAGTTTGTTCTGTATGCTGCCTTTTTCTTTTTTTTTTTTTTTTTTTTTTTTTTTTTTGGTACGTATTCTTGGGCTATAGATCTGTATTACAAATAGATAATCAGGGGTGCTACATAGCCTAGTGTGATTTCAGGCACCTTGAAGAATATTTATCTGTATGTACAACATCACTACATTATTTTTTTGGTATGGACCTTCTGCTTCAAGTAAATATGATGCTTGAATATTCAGGATTGCAAAACATGCACCAGCCTATTATGTTAACAATGCTAACAGGAGATCTGAAAATAGGGAGCATATCATTTTGTCTATTGAATTAAATTGTTGTTACCTAATCACACAAGTGGACTTGACAGTTACTTGGGAAATAGTTGCTTTCTGTTTTTTGTCACTGATCACTGTCTTAGATAGTCAAGATTATTGTCTTGATAAGTACTTGACAGGGGAAAAAAAAAAGGTAAAGGTAAAACTTAAAGAAGTTTAGATATCACATTTTAGAAAAAGAAAATTGAAAAAATATAGGGTTAAACCCCAAACCACATCTCATTGAAACAAGTGTTTTCTAAGTGTTCTAAGTGTTGCTTTTGATTTTTTTTTTCCCTTTCAAAATGCAGCATTTTTCTGTGTAAATCAATATGTGAGTATAACTAAAATCTGGAAAGCTCCAAAAAATTCACTTTCAATAAGTATATTACATTGGAATACTTTTAATGTCTACTTGGGATCTATTTGAAGAAACAACCTGAATTGAAAAAACTCCATAGGGTTGGAGTCTGTGAACTCTTTAGCAATAAAAAGAACTTTAAGTAATCTTCCTGTAAAGAGGAACTTGAGTTTTACTGATGCCAGTGAAAAAGATAAAAATCAAGAACACATTAAGAGGAGTGAGATAATTTTTTAATTGTCTCTTTTTTTCCCCTGCTATGTTAGTGTTGGAAGATATGTCAACCTTAGGTAGGAATTCACAATTTTTCTCATTGCTGAACCAGTAAAGAACTTGTATGTAATAACAAAGTTTTTCATTATTAAAATTCTTAGAGGATTTCACTTGGATACGTCTCTGGTCAGATGGGAAAAACACTCCTCAGAATCAGTTGAAATACTATATAGAGATTAAATTTCTTTTCTTTTTTATTTTTGTTTGCTTGTTTTGCCTTATTACTTTATTTGTATATATATTTTACTCTCAGTGTTATATATTTGATAAAAAGGGGTTTTTGCAACCTTCTTATAATTTGACTTTCATTTTTATGGATAAAGAATTCACAAGTAGCTGATCTTCTCTTCCTGTGTCTGGAAAATTAAAGTTTTTAGATCCAATTAATCTGGACATAAAAAACTTGGTAGTTCCCTGACATAAGAAAAATTTAATTTCCTTTTAGCAAGTGAGCTACAGTTCAGCATATTTTCTGATCTGATTTGCAGAGCAATGTTCTGGAATGTGCCACTGAAAAACATGTAGCAATCCTGCTGTTTTTCCAATTCTTCAGGAGATTTCAAGCAAACTAGTTTTTTAAAGCAAGTGACAGAATTAGATTGGAAAGTGTGTAGATCATGCACTATAAGTTAGGGGGGAAATGTTCCTGTGTTGAAGAAAGGCAAGGAAAGGGAAATAAAGAAAAGTGTAGCTGGAAACTTTTCTGTGAGGCTTTGTTTTGGAGTACACATGATTCCTCTTTTTACTCTGGAACTATTCCTACCTTGAGACTCGTTGGTCTGTGTGAGGAGGCTATGGGAAGTTCTGTGCTATACAAAGAGGTTGACATCAAGACTTGCAGGGTGCTTGATGCAACAGCATTATTTCAGGAAAGCCTAAAACTTTCTTTCAAAAGTACAGTGCAAATCCAGGGTCACCTAAACTCTTTGCTCATTGGTATTTCATTGGGTTTTGGTTGAGTTGGTTGTTTTTTTGTTTTGTTTTTTTGTTTGTTTTGTTGGTTTTTGTTTTGGTTTTTGTTTGTTTTTTTTTGTTGTTGTTGTTGTTGTTTTTTGTTTTGGTTCTGGTTTGTTTGTTTGTTTGTGGTTTTGTTTGGTGTTTGGTTTGGGTTTTTTTGTGTTTGTTTGTTTTGCTTTCCCTAAAAGCCTTTGCATCTCGGAGTGAATAAGTATGTGTTATGCATAGATTTATTGCAAAATTTCATCAACATCATCTTTTAAGAAACAGTGACCTTGACTCTTCATCTTGAGCACAGTGTGTTTAAAAGTGGAAAAGAGAGACTCCTTTCCTTGTATTTCTTCCTTTTGAGTTCAGCTTTGCGTTGAGTAGAATAGTTGGGGTGTAGCAGCTTTACTTAGTAATTTGAATTACTATGAGGAGAGGATACAGGCAATAACCTCCAGAGCAGCAGAGTATGTTGATGGTGAGCTATTTTTCTGGTAATCTAATGCAAATTAGTGGTTTTATTAATCTCAGCCTAGTGAGAAGAAACTAGAGTAAAACCAGGCAAATCTGCCCTATCATTTAGTAAGCACTGTTGCATTGAAAGGACCAGAAACAAACTTTGGAAGATAGTTGTTCTGAGTGGAGTTTTTCCCCTTCTTCCAAACCAGGTGCATGCTTCTTCATTAAAGTATAAAATCTTAGGGAAAAGATTGTGCCTAAAGTAAACAGACACAGATTCGTTGCACATCGATTTACTCGAGAGAGTATCATGAGTTTAGTAAGTCATATGAATGCTAGAGACTTCTGAAGATATAAGCTTCTTTTAAGTAAAAGCAATTGTCAGAGTCATATCCATTTTAAAATTCTATTCTATTCACCAGAGCAAATCTCTGCCTCAACTAACTTTGCTTTGAAATGCACCTCACTTATATTTGCAAGTAAACAAATCCTCTGCCTGAAATAAAATGATTGTATCTGGTTGAAGGCTTATAAGCTCCACCTGGGAGCTTACATTGCTACACCCTTACTGTTACCCATCCTGTGTTTCCTTACACTGCTTTCTTTTTCAGAACGGTATGCTTTTAACTAGGTGACATTTTTACATCCAATGCATATATTAGTGTTTGAGGCATCAACACGCTTTTCATATTTTCACACTGCTTTTTGAATTTACAGGCTTGTTAAAATGTTCCCAGTTGTTCCTTTTGTTTGCTGGGCTGAGCAAGAGCTACTCTTACACTGTGTAACCACAAAAGTAGCAGGGCCTTGGGAAGTTGACTTGTTTGAAGTTACATGGCAGGGGAAAAAAAGTCTTGTAGATGGAATTTATTTATTTGCTGCAAGGTATAAAGGCTGTCCTTGAAAATTGCTAGCTATTAAATTAAAAGCACCCTGTGGTTTGAACTGATTCTCCCAATAATTTAGATCCCCATAAGAAAGCTGTACTAAAGGAATAGATGACATTAGAAGCAGTTTTTCGTAGCGTTTTGCCAAACATTCTTCCAGAATAGTACCAGTATTGAGCAATTAGGAACGCTTGCTTCTCTTTTTACATTGTTTTTGCTTCATGATTCTGGACACTAGAATTCTTTCATTGACTTAATGTAGAACAAGATTATGACCTTATTCCTGACCTGTAAAAGCACACATACAGGCAATTTATTTTTTTCTTAAAAAATAAAATGTAGGAATATGGTAACATTCAGAGTTCAAACAGCTAGTGTTCCTGCCTGTAAGCAATATATTTGATAGCTAGCAGCATTGTTTTAAAAAAATAGGAGGGCATGAAGTGCTGCATTAATGCCTGTTGTAGCTTAGTTATGCTTTACTAAGGTTTGAAGAGGGGAGGAAGATGCCTGCAGGACCAAGGTCCCTATGTTAAAAGAAAGGTGTCATGAATGGTGCTGAAAGGGTGATATTGTAGCTTCGTGCCCTCTGAATAATCTGGTTGAGTGCAAGGACAGCCTCTTTCCTGTGGATAAGGATGGTTAAGGGATGTGTTATCTATGGAACACGGTGCAAATGTAGCGCAGGTGTGCAGAGTAACACCTTGCTTTCCTTTCTCCTTCAGAGTTTGGTTCAACAACATGCCATCTTTGGTAGAGTTCTTGGCAAAGGCAAAGTTTAGTTATGAATCCTGAAACTAGCTGATTTCTCCACTGACATATGTTTACAAAGGTTGGTGGTGTTGTGATTTTCTCTCTGTCTAACCATATAACCATTAGCTGTTCCTGTGTGTGACATCAGACTCATTTTCTCATTATATATTCTTAATACTTACATCTCTGTTCATAAATATTGCTAATTAAACAATAGCTAAACAAATCAGGTAGAATTACAGGAATTACTGAGTTGTGTTGCTTTGGCAAACTTGCTAAAAGCTTTAGAAGTTTAGTTTAGCAATCAGTGGATTTCAGAACATTTTCAGATGACTGTGAAGAGGGTGATATTTGCTGGCTTGGAAAATCTTTAGATCTAGGAAAAGTCCAGATTTTGTTTCAGACTCTTGACTTACTTTTGGGTGGAATTCAACATGCCTAAAGTTACCTGTCTAGGTGTTGGACATTTAACCTAAATCAGCCATGGGCCATTTTCATCTGATCCTGGAGCGAAACTGCTGCAAAGGATGATTCACATCAGAATAAAATAAGTGGTTAAGTTCCATGGTATCAACAGCCCTCTTTAGGGCATTTTTTATATCTCTGGGAAGTAGAGCCAAAGGGATATTGGTGAAGGAAACGATGCAGTATTTTTTAGAATTGATGCAATAACACTGAAGTGGTATTATTCCTCATGAACTCAGTTAATTCAAAACTTACCCATAGTGGCCCATTTTTTGCATGTTAAAAAAAAAAAAAGGCACAATAAGTCGTGTTAGTTATTTGACATTGGCATTTTGTTCTACTAATGTAAAACTGCTATCTGAACTCAGCCTTGAGGGTTTTCACTCTGTGGCTTTTTTCCTCTTGCTGCCTTTAGAAAAATAGCTGAGCTTTCTGTCCCATTTTCTGTAATGTCATCAAGATACAGAATTTCTGTAATTACATTGTTAGCTCCTAATAAATCAGGACCTTACTTGACATATGAACCCCATGAAGATGATCATAGAATTTTTGTCTGTAAAGTCTTTATTAAGTAATTTAAAATGTTATCCCAGTGAGAGCCCTTGCTTGGACTGATGATGTGCTAATGTTATGTTGCCTTCCAGAGGCAGCAAGTATCATAAGACAATGCTGCTAAAGATCTTAATTGTCTCAATACATCCTGGTGTTCTTTAATGCCTCTAAATTAATTATGCATTTTAATATTGTTACTAAGTCTTGAATCACATTACTTCAGCAGAAACATAAAGCTAATGTGATTGTGTGCCATAGGAATGGAAGCACCTGTGTTTTTAAGGATTATTCCCCACCATCACAATTACTCAGTAAATGTCTGGTTCAGAAGGTTCACAAAACATCTTACTCATGTGCTCCTGGGGGCCACTGAATACCTTATATGTAATTTACAAGAAAAGGAAGGTTGGAAGCCACAATTACAAGATGCCTCAGAAAGAGTATAAGAAATGAAGGCTATTGCTAGTAGCTTAAGTGCCTGTAGAAACAGAAAATATATGAAATAAAACTTATTTGTAGGATAAACACTGTATCTCATATTACAGTGAAAGGCAGTAATAAACTTTGGATTTGGTTATTGGCTTAAAGATTATTTATTTAGTTTTATTTTATTTTTAATTTTTTGTTTGTTTGTTTGTTTTTACAAAATCTAGCTAGGTAACTGAATGTTTTAGTATTGCTGGCAGCATTGGTTCACGTCACTTTCTTCTATTTTTAAGCTTTTCTTGAGGAAAATGGTTTTCCAATATACTTGCACCTCTACCTGTAACAGGAAAGAAAACAGATATGAATTCTCTCCCCAGTTTGAGGCATCTCATTTTTCTGAAATAGTTAAAAATCTGTAGTCACCTACAGTCATATCATCTATCAAAAATCCCATGACATTTTCTTTGCTTCCCAAAGCATTGCTGTGAAAACTGTATATACAGGAAAAACAGAACCATTATGTTTCATCATCATCACTTCTACTACAAATGTATAGAAACAACGGTAATTCTCTTTGATTAAATTGCAATACAGAAGGAAACATGCATGGGTAAAACCCATGGTTATTCCAGCTAGAAAATGTGGCTGGGGTTGCCATCAGTTCTCAAGCGAAACGTGTACTTGTACATTTTGTCTAGATGACAGCACTTCCATTGCTATGATGATCTGTGAAATCACAGAATAGCCAGACAGTGCTGCAACACAGGAGTGATTATAGCAAATCAGTCAGAAGTGCCTGCTCTTATGATATTGCTTGTGGAAGCCGAAGCCTACATACAGTGCACAGACCTTCTGGTCTGCACTAGCTCTCTGCCCTTGTTCAGGTACAGGTCATTGAGCTACTTTCATAGATACATCCCATTAGAGCTTAATCTTATGTATCACTGAGTTTATATACTTCTGGAGTCGTTTACAGTGTTTTACTTATATTAACTCATCTGAGTTAATGTGTATCTACAACAGATGTTGATTACTACTGCCTTTCGTAGTAATCAGTTCCAAGCTCTTCCTAATACTCAGAATTAAATAAATCCTGTGCAAGGCCAAACCTGTATTATCTGAGCAGAAGAGTTAAACTGTGATAGGAAAACCACAGGCTTATTTCCCCTGGGCTCTCTGTCTAGTTTTAGTAAAGCACTGGGATGATATAGTATACTTTGTCATTTTAGAAATTGGATTTGTTGATTAAATTGTGAATTTAATGGCAGAATGTGACATGACATGAGGGTTTCATGTCAGGGTTTTTGTCTTCCCACATGTCATTCCTTTTTTCTTTTTTTTTCCTCATCCCTTCTCCCCACCAGTCAAAAGCTGTTTAGCTTTTTGATTTGTGTAAACACTGAAACAAAATATTGACAGAGAAAGAAATAGTTGAGCTGCCTTTTCCAATACTGAAGTTCTGTATACTAATTCAATGCAAAATGAGTAACTGATCTTCAACTTCAGCTACACAGAAAGCCACACTGTAAATGATCTAGATAGCTTAACAGCTTTTCAGACATGAACAAAGGTATGTTGCAGTCCCAGAGCATACTTACGATGTTCCCCCACAGTCAGGAGTATTTCCCCACAGTGAACTTTTCTTTTGGTTTTGCTCCTTAGCCCTGTATGGCTGTTCACAATAACAGAGAAAACCAGCAAGCAGGAAGGTGCATTCTTAGCAATGAGAAATCTTACTTAAAAGTTGAAATCAGCAGCTTTTCCTACATTGGTTTGTGTTGTATTAGGTATTGCTGTAGTCTGTAAATGGTACATAACTATATGTATTCCATCCTGGAGCTGAAGTACAGTTAGACTTTATACAAAGAAGTACTATCTGTACTGAGATCTGACTGAGACCCAAAATGGGCAACCTGCCCCATTGAACACTGGCATCAAAGAGAGTAGTGACTGCCAGACCATGCAAAAGTGTCCTTGCTGGGTAGCTGAAGCCTCCCAGTAAAGCCTGGGTTTGTGATTCACACCAATCCCTTGGGCATTTTGTACTGAATTAGCTCAGTTGATTAGAGCATGATGCCACTATGGTTGTGGGTTCAATCCCCATATGGAATATTCACTTAAAAGTTGGACTCAATGACCTTTGTCAGTCCCTTCCAACTCAGAATATTCTAAAGTTCTGTATGGAACTGTAGCCTGTGGCGTTACTGTGGAACCCAGTACATCCAAAAGGAAACCCTTCACGAGCAGAGCTGCTGAGTTGCTTCTGCGGTGGCACAGGGGAGCAGGGTCAGGAGCTGTGGTCAGTGCATGGTATGTCCTCTCTGCCACTCCTCATTCTTCATGCTGCTCCCTATTGCAGTCTGGGGCCTCCACAGGCTGCTGTCCTTCAGGATGAACCTGCTCCAGCCTGTGCTCTCCATGGACCACAGGTCCTGGAGAGTATGGCCACCTGCCACTGTGTGGACTGCCTGGAATTGCTTTGTTCTTGTCTAAAGATGTTTATTCCGAGGCACTGCCAGTGCAACTGCAGGGCTCGTCCATGTCCTGCTGTGGGTACCTTGGAGGCAGCTGGAACAGGCTGCACTCAACACAGCACCTCTCCTCACAGAGGGCCCTGCAGCATGGACATGGACACCCAGAGCAGTGGTAAATCCGAGGCCTCTTAGCTGATTTTATTTCACTAAATATCCCCCTTTCAGGAGATATTTGCTGGTGATGACTAACCCTAACCATCCCAACTTGTGGGGTGCAAACACAGACACCTTACTGAACACGGACATCGCAATTTATAGGATTCCAAGGTTTGGAGGAGAGACATGCAAGTTAGGAAGCAGGGAGGAACAAGGCAGTACTTTCAACAATCTGTAACATCTCTCTAGCTGCAAAGCACCTAGCCAAACAAACCATGAAAGGGATTAACATAAACAGTCCCCTTGCTCAACAATCCATTCTTACTTGAAAGAGATGTTGCAAAGCCTCAGAATGTCACGGTCAACAGTTCTTCTTTACCTTTGACCAGGCTCCAGGGTTTCTGGCTAAGTCCTGTGGTCCTCTCTGTGGTTTCTTGCTGAACACTGAACCCAACATTTTCTCTGGAGGTTGTGTCACTGTTGCCGCATTTGCTTCTGTCCCTGGGGCATGCAGTGCTTTCTTCCTTCCCTTCTCTGTGTGCCTGGGAATAGCCACAGGAGACGGTGTGGACACCTCTGCTGCAGTGTTCCAGGGTCCTGCATTCCACATGGAAAGGCCCCTGCTCCACAAGAGCTGAAATTGAGGCTGGAGCTGGGCAGGTGCCCACATGCCACGCTGTGGGCTGTGCAGGGCTGCACCGTAGGAGCTGATGGGTGTATATTCAAGGTGGCCCTGGCCTTGGGTCACACATTCACCCCACAATACTTTTAGAAATGTTTCTGAGCTGCAAGGCTTTAAAATGATTCTTTAAAAGAATGAGAAAAAAAAATTAAATTACTTCAGTTCAGCAAATAGATTTAGTGAAACTTCTTGGATAAGAAGGTTTAATTCCAATAAGATGAAATTACAGTTGTTGTTGGGTCTGTAGCTCTTGAGTGTAGAAGGAGCTGGATGTTTAACATTTCAGCACCTTTTTCCTTTGCCAGGAGACATAGTTTTATATGTTTGAATATAAAAGCTTCATTGAAGCCACTGTCTGAGTTCATGTAAGGGACTGTTTAAGGTTTTCATATATGTACTGTTAACTGTTTTGATATGGAAGAGTAGATTTTGGTAGGTGAGTGTGGGAGATAACTGCAGCTCTTGCCAGCAGCTTATCTCTTCTCTGTGCTTATAAACACCTTAATTAATCCCATAATTTCTCATCAGAAGTTTCTTTAAGACATTTGTTGGGTAATTTTGTGTATCCTTGATACAAAGTGGAGTTTAAAAAGGAATTCAGATTACTGGAATTTTCCCATACTGTCTGGTAGTCATAGTTAGGAAAGGCCAAATTATGGTGCATTTGCTACCTGAGTACCCCAGTAAATAAGCAGTACATTTCCATTAGGAGACTTACCACCCCTTTTCAGGAAAGTCCATCTGCTTCCAACTGATAAAGCAGCATATTAGTCACTGCACATTCAGCTGCCTCCTATGGTAATCCAAAATTTTACTTATGCTTTCCCACTCTCTCAGATTTAACACACCAGAGATCTTGTGTACATATATCACACCCAAATATGCCCTTAAATGTTGAAGTGAGAAGCTCATGTTTCATGAGCTTTCTTTTATTTTTCTTCTTCTGTTTAGAGTAACTGAGAATACTAAAAAAACATGGGAGGCAGAAACATTTTTATCAGGTGCAGAGATAGGTGGAGAAATGTCTGCCAGTAAGAAGGTCATGAGTATCTTGAAACGTTTGAGTAACTTAGTAGTGAAAGTCCATGTGGAAAAAACAGAGCAGTATGTTTGCTTGGGACATCTTTATCAGATAAGGCTTCCATGAGGAGGGATATGTGTTTTTTTCCCCACTATTTTATATATGTGTGTATGTATATATATATATATATATATATAGTGAAGCCTAATTTCTAAATAGCTGTATGGATCATAATATTTATAGACTAAACAGTGGATGAAAGGGATTTGTAAAAACAATTATTACAGCTACCATGAGAAATTAACACTCAGGATGGGATTCATCAAAAAGGATTTATATGTGCTGTGCAATGGATGATGGACATGGGATACTTCTAAAAGCTTATTTCATCTCATCCTAGGGCCAGCAACTAAACTTCATTAGGATTGTTGACTGGTCCTTTGGGGTGGCAGTTTTTCATGTGCTGACTGTACAGAGTCTGTACAGCTCAGGGGTAGGTGCCTGTAACTGCAAAGATACCTAAAATTAAGTGGGGCTACTTCCTAAACTATTAGTGCCAGTAACTGTATACCAAATAGGGAGCTTCCTGGTTTCATCTGTTTAAACATTTTTATCTTCTAGTGTTATGTAAAATTATGTGATGTTTAGCATTGAAAAAAAATCTCTGTCAGAGATACTAGAAGTCAGGCATCAGTTAGTACCTGAAGGGATAAAAACGTAAAAGAGATTCTAATCACTTCTCAAATTTTAAAAAGCTTTTGTGGTTATGTATCAGATGCATAAAGAATTTAACTAATAAAGAGCAGTTTTGATTGAAGAACTCTCCTACTCTTTTTTTTCCTGATGTTTTCCTTTTTCCTAACAGCTTGTTCTACTGATTATATTCAGATACTGTAGTGCACTTACAAGATGCTTTCTGTGTGAACTGAACTGAGCTGAGCAGATCTGAGTATTTCCATAACAGACACTCAACTTTGCCAATATAACACTTAAGTCGCTATTCTAGGGTGAAAAAAAATGTGATACGTCTAGATTCAAAAATTTTTGAGCTATGAGACTACCCAAACTAAAATCATGTCTGAAATGTGTGGATTTTGTTTTACCACAGTCTTCCAAACTTCAAAACAAAATGAAGGCTTCTAGTTATTCAGAAGCTAAAACAGAGTTGGCTAAGTTAGTACTATGAATTGATATCTCTTCACCAAGAACATTTCTTAATTCAGAATGCTATTAACTTTTGTCTCTGTTAAACTGAATGAAAGGGGCATTAAATTATTGTTTTCTGTCATCCTGAAAAAGTAGAAGTTGAGAAGTTGAATTAACTTGTGTGGTATAAAATTTGTCCCAGCAAAGAAATTCTGTTTTGAGCTAAATGTTTCATGGTTTCCTGTCATATCAGTGGAGAGGTACTTCTCAAGTGTATACACATGGCAGTTTCAATCTCTTCCATCCATCTTTGATCTTGTCTTGGTCCAGAGTGATCCTCACCTCCTTAAAATGAGATCCTGTGATCCTAACCTCTTTCTAATGAGATCCTGTGAAAGAAGTGCAAGGCATAGACATTTCTCTCAGCTTGCAGACTTTTTTATGTCTGAAATTTAAGAATTAAAGTATTTTCTGCCCTTGAAGGTTCATTAGAAATAGAAGCTGCAGAGCTAATATAGTAATATGCCTTTTATTAAAATAATTTTGATCTTATTCACTAAACTGTTGAAGTGGCTTTTATCTATGTGGGTTCATCTGTATTCTTTTTTGAAGATGGCAAAGATGATGCGTAGTAGTATTGATTTAAGCAAGAAAATGCAAATATAAAATTAAGTCAAATTTCTGAGATTTTCCCCCCCCCCCCACAATAAGGCAAAAATTGCACAAAGTTAATTAAAAAGAACCCAATCAGCCAAACAAACAAACAAAAAAAAACCCAAGCCCCCAAAACAAAACCTGTGAGATCACCTTTGTCTCTTGATACAAAGGTGAAATTCTTGCCTTTTCGTGTATAAAGTTTTACCAGTCTAAATTTTATTTCTCATAGTGAGGAACCAACTTGGTGAAGCACAAGAACTCATTTCCTCAGTGTAGAATCAATGCATGCAAATTTGTCTTCTCGAGAAAGCAGAGCAGAAATTACTGTATCTAGAGTCTTGCTTTCCACAACAAAAGTGGTTCTCCTATTTAAAGGCCTTTTCTGACACTCAAGTCTCAAGTGAGTTTTTAACAAAAATAAATAAAATGTTAAAGGCAGCAGACAAGTGTTTTTCTTGTTTTAAATAGAGATTCTCTTGAATATAGGAAAAGAACCATGCATGTCATACAATGTGATTTGCAGTTATGTACATGGAACACTGAGCACCTGCCTGTCCAGACAGCAGCATTTTTTTAGTTATTGCAATCACAGATGTATTTGTGGAACTACAGATCTCAGTTCTCTCCATAGCGTGCCCACATATGCTGAGCCTGACTCACGTTCCTTTGTTGTGCTGCCTCCCAAACCATACCCAAGCTAAAATCGTGCTAGGGCCAGTCTCACAGTTTTATAACACAGACTGAGTGCCAGTGCCCAGAAGCACTCCTCAAGCTAAAGTTTGTAGCACAGGCATATAATTTAGGTTAGAGGTGGATGATATTTGCTTAAATAGGTCCAGGTTTCATGCTGTTAACTGGGTTGATGTTTTAGGGGGTTTGTTGACATGGTTGCTTCAAATGGAGCTTGATGTTCTGCACTGTTCGAGTTGAATTATCAACTGGTTTTGATTACTGTTCATAAAGAGTAGAGTTTATTAGCTTTGTAGCTGAATATACAAACAGCATGATCTTATTTGAAGAGTTCTAGTTTATCATAAATTAAGGCAATGAATTCCAAAGCTCTGAGTCAGAACCTGCATTGTTAGAGGGGTAAAAGATGTATTCTTGATACTGATGGCTAAAATTAAAATATGGTAGAAAATTACTGGGAAGAAATTTTTTTTAATTGATAATGGCTTGAAAAGCTAATTTAATTCTAAGTTAGTTTATTGCTAACTAAAACCATAACTTGATGAGAGGGAAATTACTAAAATTCCATTTGCAATTGTCAGAAACTGCAATTCCTCAACTAAAAGGAGGCTCAACTAACTAAAAAGAGGCTTCTCTTTTCAATTGTTTAGCAGTCTTAAAAGTTTGCAAGTCCCTTAACTGACTTTGATCATGAAGCAGTCTTTTTAAAATTATTTTTCTTCACTGATAGTGTAAATTAGAAATGGTTTTCAGCCTTTACTTTTTATACAGGAAATATAATGGAACAATTAATTTTTTAAGCATTTATGTGTTCTTAAGTGTACTTCTCATTGTTGTTTCATGCTGTTGACAGCATGTAAGTGTTCCACTAAGGACCTTTAGGGACCTCAGTTAAACAAAAATTGGCACATGCTGTTCAAATTTTAGTTTTACTATGTGAGTGAATGACTGGGGAGTAGATTCACTGTTGCATTGCTGGAGTGAAGTACTAAAATCATAGCTGCTGTTTTGAAAAGTCTGAAACCATCCTTCCCGAGCCCAAAGACTGAGCTCTTCCACTGGAGGCTCCACAACATCCTTACAGAGGTTCTGCATCACTCTACAGAGTCAAAACCCTTTCCAGGCAGGAGGCAGATAAATGATAAATGTGAGCTTCCCTGGCTCCTCCTTCCCGCTTTCTGAGAGTTTTGCTTTCCTTGCACAGTGATCTTCAGTGCTGACACGTTGCCTTGTGCTGAGCTCCCTGTCGATTGCCTACCTGTGAGCAGTGGCAGGAGCAGAATGTTAGAGTGGAGGTGTAACAGCTGGGCCAATAAATGCCTAGATAAAGAAATGTTTCAGGAAGTGGGTTTAAAGTGATTGTCTCTCATCTAAATATAGATTGGGTCTGAGAGAGTATCAAAACCTGTTCCCATGAAAGAGTTTGCCACACGTCCAGGTTCTTTCTAGTTAAAGATTGCTTGGCACTGTTTGTAAGACAAATACATATTCTGGCCATATTTAATATGATTTACTTTCTTTCATTCATTCAAATTCAACCTCTCCTGTTCATTGTTTTTTTGGTTTATTTGGTTCATTTCATTTTCATTTGGTTCATCTTCACTTTCACTCTAATGCATTGCACTTCTTAACTGTGTATGGTTAGTGGGGGGGGATGGCTGTCATCCAGGCGAGTGTTTTACCAGAGGAGAGAGAGACCTTTGTGGTTAATGCTGTGTCAGAGCTATGTTACAAGTGCTGTGTTGGTGTGCAGTGATATACATGCCTTGTAAATGTGTATTTTCTTCCCTTCTGAAAATTAACTGGAATATAGTCTTAGTGCTGTTTGTTGATAATCTCAATCTTGTTGCTGTAGTTTTGGTTTTGTTGTTGGTTTCTGGTTTGTTTTTTATTCCTGAGAACCTGAACATCTAGCACAGCCAATGTGTTCTCTCTCTGGTCTGCTGCCTCCTTTTTATACCACCTGGGAGTAAAATCCCTTGGCATTCTGGTAAAGGCTAAGACACTGCACAAACATGTGGAACACCTTTGATTCAGATTCAGTCTTCTGTGTTATTCAGACGGGTCTTGAAGCCTAAGGCTGCAGTGGCATGTAATAGATGGAATAATAATGGCACATGGTTCCACTAATTATATATATTATATATATAATAATATTTATAGAAAATATATTTATGTACTTATATAATAAATACAAATTTAAATCTGTTATGCATTGACTATAATATTGTAAGTAGTTATTTATATATGATATATAATGAAATGGAATATGGTGGTGTAAGGATTGATATGCATGCAGGTAACCCCAAGTACCAGGCTGTGACTAAAGTTTTAAAGAAAATTGAACAGTCAAGAGCACTGGAGTATACATCTAAGTGATCAATACAATTGGCCAAAGAGGGGAAAATGGTGCTTTTATAACAACACCTTTCCCATGTGTGATAAAAGCCCAGGCTGGAGTCTCTCCCAGTGCTTTATGGCCTGCCTGGCCCCCCAGGCAGGAGCCTTCAGGCATCTCTTGAGAACTTTAGCTCTTGTAGGAAGGGATTTACTTCTCAGCAGACAGATAAAGAGAACATACACAGCATCCTGCATGAGAAAGAATTGCTTCCCACCTTAGAGCTTTTCTCTGGCAGCAAAAATTTCCTTGAACGAATACTAAGCTCTTCCTCGCTCACTCTTCTGGAGGTCTTCTTCCCCTACAGGTGGTTGGTGGTTGATCCTTCTCCAACACTTCTAATCAGAAATTAACAACATCTGCGGAGAAAAGTGTATTGTCTACATTTTAATTGTTATTATTTCTGCTTCCTCTGTCAGCTTTTAAATGCATCAGTATATTAAATGCGATTGAAAATATAATGTATGGGGTATATTAGAGATTTTATTTTTCTAGCTCTCTACAATTCTACATGAAAGACAGTGTTCCAAACCAACATTCTAAATTTATTAGCTTTAAAGACTGCATAATTTGAGGGGGAAAAAGGTGACCCCAATTCTCAATTACATTCCCATGTTGAGGTGCTCTTGTGTCTGAACAGGCTCAACATCCCGTCTCCTGCATGCCTGGAGGTGCCAATTTCCAGACACAAGCCAGACAACTTTGCTTTGCTGACTCAGCTTCAGACTTATAATAATGTTGTTGTTGTTGACTGGACTTCGCGAACAAAGATCTTGGGCTAAGCCTGCGCAATGGATTTTTTAAGTGAGGCACAGGGTGCGCAGAACTGGCCCCACTCCCTTTACTCCTGAGGCTCATCTCGCCACGGCCGAGCAGCTCGGACGGTGACAGCGAGTTCCTCCAGGATTCGAACCGGCGTCCTCAGAGGAGGAGCCGGCTCCACAGGCGGGGGCCTACGCCACTCGGCCAACGCCCGCCGCCTCTCAAGTGTAACATACAAACAGAAAAGCAATAATGTCAGGCTGTTGAGAAATCCTGGGAGCCCACGTGGGTCAGAGCACCAGGGGAAGACCTCGCCTTGTCCTCTCTGCCACCGAATGACACAAACGTGGCACTGCAGCCACGCCTGTAACACGAGCTGGGGCAGGCCCCAAAAGGTGGCAAGACTTATAATAATAATCTCCCCAGGAAAGCAGTGGATCCTCCAACATTGGACACTTTTAAGATTTGACTGGACAGTTTGCTGGGCCATCTTGACTGTGTTTTTGCCATTGACTCTATGACTATTTGTTCTGTTTTGGATGAAGTGTTATCTTCACTCCAGTTTGGTTACTGGATTTGAAAAAATCATCTGAAAATACTGTGACCAGACATTGCCCTTTGCAGGTAGGTGTGAGCATCCCAGAGGCTTGTCAGTACCATCTAATTGCCACTGCTCCAGATCCTTGTGTGATAAATGCATGCTTGACTTGTTCTATTTTCAACTGGGTCTCTCATATTGAAAAAAAATAATAATAAAACATTCAGCAATAGAAACTATTAATAGCTTTTGTCTTCTCTTGCTCCAAAGGAGGCCTATTGGTTTATGAGTCTGTGCCTCCCCATGTTTCTGTAATATGTTTTAATAATTGTTCCATCTTTTGTTTTATTCACAGGCTACATGCTGACAACACTACCAGTTTTGTTTCCAAAAGAGGACTTCACAGAATCACACAGTGTCTGATCCAACTAGCTGCTCTGAAGATCCTCACTGAACCATGTAGGTAAAATTCAAAAAAACCCTTCACTATTTTTTGAAAATGTTCAACGTGTTGGGAAACAGGTGATTTTTGGACAGCAGCTCTCACTTTGTGGAGTCAGGGTCTTTTGCAATCTATAGACTATAGTATAATCTATTAAGGCCTTGCAACTTTGTGATGTGTTTTATCATAAATACATGAACAAAAGTAGACTGCCGTGTATCACATGTGTTTGGTGTTCTTGCCACATCTATTTTCAGTAGTTGTGGATGCTGGCAACACTGTGATGCCTATCATTCCTGTAGGCATACCTGAGCTAACTCTAGTAGCAGTTACAGTGGTGAAAATTTCAGCTTAGGCACAAAACCCAGCAAAGAAATGGATAAATTTTGAACCAGCTGTTAAAGTTTGACCTTCTTTTTATTACAGCCACAAAGCTAGCAGAATAAGAGCTAGCCAGGTAAGAGCTAGGCTGACCAGGTTTACATGGATGAACCTCTGTGTTTATCTTAAGAAGAGTAAAAGAGTACTATGGTATTGGTAGTGAGGAGAATGATGCCTTCAGGTTATTTCTGTTGATTCTCTCGAGCTTCTGCACAAATCTTCAAATTTTCTCTGAGTTTCAGACAGGGTACAAAATGTAGCCAATATATCACCTCTGGGTTTTCCTTGCAGAATAATTCAGTCTTGTTATACAGGAGGTGAGAATCCAACAATTTAAATTCAATTTCATGAAAAGTGTGTTTTTCCTTTTTGGTTTGGATATTCTAACTGCATTTATTTTCAGCAAGACACCTCCCTCTGAGCTAGCAGACCTAGGAAAAGAACTAAGTTGTTCCGATTAAATTGTCAGCATTCATTATTCCTTGACTGCCTTCTCCCTTGTATGCTATGCTGTTTTATGTCTCAATTGCAGTGGCATTTAAAATAATTTACATGAATTGGTAAGCTGCAGCGTTTATGTCTACATTATAGATGGTGTTTCTTTTACATGCCTTACACATTCTGTCAAAATTCTGGCTTGGTTTACATTTATAATTTTGTGGAAATGAGCTATAAATTTGGATATGTAGCAGTGGTTTAAATGGCCTGTGTTTACATGTGCTGGGTCACTCTTCTCAGGTAGAAAACAGCTCTCCTCACAGACTTGCTTTAAAGTATGCTTGCCACTGCAGTTTATTCTATTCGTTACCAGAGTGTCTTGAGAAAGCTCCTAACCAAGTCATCTCAGGAAAGCATTTTCAGAGCGTACTGGCTGAATCTTTATGACTTCAGTTTTAACAGGTGTCTCATCTGAGTCCTGAAACAGTGTTTACTTCTGCTTTTGTATCCCAAAATTGTGTCATAGTTTATTGCACATGTTAAACTCTGGGCCATATTCAGTTACAGTTAATTCTGCCTTTCGTGTTGTGTTGACCATATTCCAGCTTTACTGAGATGTTTTTTCAAGTATTTGCCATAAGGTGAAAGGTTGTGGATTTGAGCTTTTTTTGTTTTGTGTTTGTTTGGTTGGTTTGGTTTTGTTTGTTTGTTGATGGCAGTATTTCTATGAGTAAAATACTGAAAACATGTATTTTTTCTGGTTTCGTAATTAAATTTCAATTGGCATAATTTGTAAGTGAGTTTTCCACACTGGAAAAGAGATTCATATTCTCTGTTGTGAGTATCTACAATCTTCCCCAGTTGTTACTGATGGGAGAAAAGCAGTCCCAGAAGACATTTATTATGCTGGAGAGGATATCTAGTCTAAGGAGAATGGCTTTTCTGTAGATGTCAGTGGCACAACTATTCCTCTGCAGGAAATTCTTTAATTAATACCAAATTTCAGAGTACCCCAAGGGTAGTGGAATTGAACTGTATTCAGTTTTAGTCTGAAAGGAAAGTAACAAAGAAATTCGTATAATATAACTTCTGCAACTTTTGTTAGTCTACATCTCTCTTCCTGTATAAACATTTATGATTCATCACTTAAACAGTGATGTGACAGTGGAGAATCTGTGAGCAAAAATGAAAGGGTTAAAGCACCAACACATATAATCTGTTTCCAGAAAAGCCAGAGATTAATATCTGTTGTTTTTTTGTGTTTTTTTGCCTGATAATAAATTAATGGCAACAAAGTCATTCATGCAAATAGATCTAATGGTTTGCTTTAGATTTACACTACACCGTCATGCTACCTCTTAAGGGATTATGGCTATGAAGAAATAATAGAATAATGTTCTTTCACAAATGTGCAGTGCATTTAACAGAATTTGTCAGTTCATCCGAACATGTTACTTTCATCAAGAACAGCACTGCCTTACTTAGCGAAGATCCATTAGCTAGACAGGGTTGTCAGAGTCTTAAAATCCTGCCTCGAATGCAAGGATACAGGTCACTTTGCTATATTTTTTCATTTAATGCAAGTAATGTTTGTGCTTTAGCCCCTTTTAGCAAAGTAGGGATGTTTGCAAAGGTTGTGGTACAGCTTGGTTCTCTAAATCAAAGTGCAATTTCTAACACAATTTGTGTAACTTTAAAGAGTGAACTAGATAATGGTTAGGGCTAGAGGAGCTGTCTTCTGAAAGGTTTTTACAGTAGTATATTCATAAGATTATTTTTTTAAAAGCTTGATATGTTAAAATTAATTCATGTTTGTTTCATGTAGTCATAAATTTGATTATAAATATTTTAATGGATTTAAATATCTACCCGAAACTTTGTGATATTGGTAAAATCTACCAAGTCCATCAGAATATAATTCCAGAGCACTGATCATTGTTTATATAGAGCAGTTACCAGAGCTATTATCTCTTGGAAAAATGATTCAAGCTCTTAACCAAAGCTAATGAGAACTTATATTTTAATTTATTTATCTATTTATTTATTTGTAGAGTTGACAGGTAGATTAGAACAAAAGAGTAGCTTTGACAAACAAAAGAAACAATTCAAAGGATATGTAATTTGTGACTACAGCTTTCATGAGTTCATGCTGTAAGCGGTTGCACAGTCAGCCAAATCTTGCCCTGCTTTCTTGCCTGGTTCCTTCGAAATTACTTGTGACCTTATTTCAGGAGAAGCATTACAGCTTAGATTATTGTATATCTGTGGCTGGCATGTTGACCTAATGATTCAACCATGAGGATAACGTGCTATTACGCTTTAAAAAGATGATTAATGGCCAAAATTAATTTTGTAGAGGCAATTTCATTTTTGTGTGTAGTTAATTCTATGCAGTAGCTATTGATGGCGAGTAGAGCACATAGGCTGTGGTTCAATTTATTCATTCATAGGTGCTTATTTATTTTTAAGGAGATAACTTTGTTTACTTAGAGGAAAAAAAGGTGTCACAAACGAGGCATTTGTAATTTGCATCATGATAGAAAGTGTACTTTTTCTACTAGAATTAAATTTTTAAGGATTTGTGATGTAATTGAAAGATGGAAATATTTATGTATTTAAATTAAGTATACAAAATATAGTTACTCCCAACTGAAATCCCTCTAGGGTATAGAGTAAACAATTCTTCCTTCGTTATGTGCATTAAACACTCAAGTGAAATGATTATGGCTGAATGCCATTCCCTCTGAAAAAGCATAACTTTTATCAACAAAGATCTCTCAATAACTTTTTTTGGAGGAAAGACTATTAGTCTTCAGAATTATAAATTTCTGTTTCCTTTGGCATTTTAAAAAAATCTTGGTTTTTCTTGTCACGCACTTCACCAGACAGATCATGTTTAACTTGTGAAGACTGACTAGTTTGCAGCTGTAGGTGGTATGTGAGATACAGACTTCAGGAAGAGCATGATTTCCATAACCACTTCAAAGGAAATACATTATAAATAAAGTTCATTTCTCTGGGGGCTTACAAAACCATTCTGTTTATAATTTAAATTACATTAAGCTAAATAAAATAGTACAACAAAACCCTCAAGAGAAAAATACTTCATTTAAATTTGAACATTACATTACTTCCGTTAATTGGAAGTGTTTTACTCTCTCTCTAATAGCTTATTTTTCATTGAATATATATAATTAAAAGTATTGTCATTACAACAGGAGTAATTCTTCCCCATTTTGTGTTCCAAGCCCTTCTATTCAGTAGATCACAATAGTTTTATTTGCCTGCATTTCTTCATTTCTCACTGCTTTCTTACAAGTGCATAACTCTGAGCATTAGGGTGTGACAAAAGATTACTGTCACTGTGTTGTGCAAGTTCAACTTTATCAAACTCATACTAGAGCTGTTTCTCAACCATCTAGAAGTTTTGTGTCAAAAGAATGAAGAAGCAGAAGCTTTCTTCTGTTGGAATATTTTAATGTCTGATCATCAAAACTCTGCTGCTTGCTTGTTTCAGAGTGCATGCAGGGCTAACTTGGGCACAGGCTGCAACACAAGCAGCAGTATCATTAGTCTCCCTACTCCATAAAGGTAACTTAGAGACACAGGGGGAATCCGATAGGTTATGAAGATAATATGTCTTCCAGGAGAGGGTGACTATGAAAGTATTGGAAAACTTGACTGAACTATTTAATCGTAAGAGTGATTTATTCCACTGTCATTTTCACCCCTGTGACAAGAGACCGTGCAGGTCTCAGTGTGTCATTCTTAACAGCATGGAGGGCAGTAAATCTGTAGTGCCAAACTCCTCTGATATTGACAGCTTTGCAATATGGCTTTCTGTAGAGATAGTCTAAGCACATATAAACTTACAGAAGCTGAAACAGGTTGAATAATAAAAGCAGTCCAGTCCATATGCAATACTTATTCCTTCTAACTTCAAATTAATCTCTGTTTAAGGTCTAACATATGCTTGTTGTTTCATATAAATTAATTTCAAGTGACTAAAATACTTTTATGTAGAAAAATAAATCTTTGCAGCTAAATACTAGCAGTATTGAAATATAAAAATAGAAGGAAGCCATGGACATATTATTTCCTAATTTATAAAATACTTGCATTTTTAAAGAGCACTTTTAAAAAGCAATAGTAATTAAAACTTACTTGAAATTTCAACTGATTTGAAAAAAAAACCCAAACTTTGGTGACCTGACAATTTCATCTCAGACTGGGTAATCCTTGAGGAAAAAAGGTCTTAGAAAATATAAAAGCACAGACATACTTTCTATTGACTCAGAACTTAAAAGTTTTATGAAAAAGGTAAGGAGACTTAGTCATCAAAATCTAAATAAATTACTTCTTCAGTATATTTTCCAAGATTTTTCATTAATGTTTAAGCAAGTTTACAGTTTTATAATACATCCTAAAGAAATATTTCTTTTTCCTTTCTGCTTTGTAAGATATTTCCCTCTCCAATATTGTTTGTTTGTGTTTTAAAAATAGTTTTTCTTCCTACTCTATACGCTTGGCAGGTGATTAAATAATACAGGTAATGAAGTCTGTAACATTGCAACCTTTCAGTACTTAGAGGGGACCTTCAGGAAAGATGGGGACACATTTTATAGCAGGGCTTTGCAGTAGGACAGGGGTTAATGTTTTTAAACTAAAAGAGGGTATATTCAGACTAGCTATAAGGAATATTTTTTTTTACAATAAAGGTGGTGAAACAGTGGAACACATTCCCTAGAGAAGAGGTGGATGTCCCATCCCTGGGACTCTGAGCAACCTGATCTATTGAAAGCTGTCCTTGCTAATTTCAAGGAGTGTTGGCCTAGATTATTTTTTAAGGTCCTTTCCAACTCAAACTATTCTATGATTCTATGAAATTTATTCTAAAATAATTGTCATTAGGCAATTAAATTACACCATGAACTAAAACTAAAACTGAGTTAGGATTAAGCTTTAAAGTACTGACAAATACATTTTCTTATTACTTTTTTTATTGAATTGGGAAAAACTCAGAAACCTAAAGACTACCAATTGATAGATCCCTTGTTATCTCTAACCGATGTTTTGCATTAAGAGGGATTCTATTAGCAATTTTTTTGTTATTTGTAGTTGCTGAAGAAGCCCTTGAGACAAACTGTATGAAGTATCTACCAAAATATATTTGATTGTGTAATGTATTAGATGTCATTACATGCTTAAATTAGATCCCTAGTGCACACATTTGCAATCATTACTACTTTTAATATGTATCAACAGCTTTAATTCTAAAAATTTAAGCTTAAGCTCCCTAGTAGGCACTGTCATTAATTTGCTCAGAATTTCTAAGTACACATAGGAATTTTTTAGAGCGGGTCAGTAGTTAGTGGGATATTTGCTGAGGTTTCTTCCTCTTTTTAAAGATAGTTTTACATTTTATTTTAATGGTTTCAATGAGTCTGATTAGCTTTTTGCAATTCAAAGAAATTAAGAGTACATCTTGAACTGGGAAGAAATGCCGGTATTCTTTTGGGGCCTAATTCTGCTAATGCTGCTGTGAAATAGAACAATTCTATAGGAAAGTGTCTGTTATCTTAAAAAAAGGATTAAGGAAATAAATCATCTACTTCTTGAAAGTCTTCTACTTTGAAGACAAGAAGGTAGGGAGCTGTCTGTAAAAGAGAAATAAACTTAGAAAAATTATTTCAAGTTGGAAGGACTTATTTCTAAGGAAAAAAGAAAAGATGTTACATTTAACAGCACTTGGAGGAAATAGGACTTCATCTTTTAAAAGTCCTGTGGAAGACCCCTATATGCTAAGGTGCACAGAATTTAATCCACCTTTGAAAGATGAAAGGATGAGGTGAGCCAGCCAGAATTTAAGCCTCTGCTTCCATGGAGTCTAGATTTTTCTACCTTAGTGATTAGGTCTCAAAGGTAGTTTCTCTGGCTGTATGTCCCTCTGAATCATTGATGTAAAGAATTGTATGCAAACTGACTGTGCCTCCATGAGGTAGAGATAAGCTTCCATTATTTCAGTGCAGGGAACAAGAGGATTGAGAAAAACATGGACTATTCTTGGTTGGCTTCTCCTTACTCGGTCCTTTTTCATTTAGGATGCTTGTCGCATAAATAAATAACACATCTTCGATTTTCCAGTTCAGTTTCTAGTATAAAGATTCCAAGATAGAGAAATTTATATTTCTTACATAGCAGATGTATAAAATTCCCTGAAGATTACGCAAAAGGGATTCCTTTCTTTAGGAAATATTTGTACATTTGTTTGTACACTTGTTTAAATGTACATGCATTTGTTTATTTTTTACATTTGCTCCCATTGCTAAACATTTAAAACCAGTGGAATTCTGTTGTTCCAATCGTGTGAGGCTTGAATAAGAATATGAGAATAGAAATACAGAGAGGCAGATGACTGCTCTTGGTGTGCTAATTAATTTAATAGTTTTACAAGGGTGGACTTGTTAATCAGAGTTTTAGACATGAAAGCAGTATGTTTTTTTCAAATATAATAGTATCATATAAATCTAATATGAATGCAGATATGCTTTTTCTGAAATTTATGATTCAGTGTAATAGCACGTTTCATTTTAGGATAGTCTGCATGTTCTCTATCCTCAAGCCCTGACTTTTTAAGTCCAACATAATTGGATATAGTAATTTTTTTTCTTTTTTTTTTTTCTTTTAAAATTCTATTTATTTTTTTCATTCTGAAAGTATCTAAAGGAAGTTAAACTTTCAATTAGAAGTTTTAGATTTTTAGAACAAAATAGCACATTTCTGACAGTTTCCTGACACAGAATACAAAACTCACTGGTAAGTGAGGATTGGGTCAGAGAGGAGAAGCACATGATTTCTGAGCTTTGTGCCAGTGGGAGGGACATGAACCTCAGGTTTTTCTGCCCCATTTACACGGAGCTGAAAAGCAGCAACAACAGCATTGGGCTGGGAAAAGCTGTGCATTATTTAATTTCTCATCTCTGTGCAGAAGTATGAAAAGCAGGGTAGTGGGGTTAATCCACCATATCTGTTTTTCATCAGAAAAAAACCAAGCACAATCAATCTTTTTAGATGTACAAACACATCTCTTGGAAAAGTATATGCATCAGCCTGACAGTGACCAAATGGGCTCAACTCTGTGTCTCATAAATGTAATAGAGCAAAGAAGTAGAACATTTATATGATACTGTTAATCTCAGAATAGCACAGAAGACTTTTATCTGCAGTTTCTGATAGTGACTAGATAGGAAGCATGGATAAACCAGGGGGACTACCAGCTCAGATAGGATCTCGGTAGGCAGAGACTTGAGAGCACAGTTGACTGATGGCAAGCACAGCGCTCCCTTATTCACAGGTACAGATGTCTCTGTCAAGGTATCTGTTGCTATGCTTAGCCCTCCACAGAGGGCTATAACAAGTTGGCTGGAGTGGGTACAGTCTAGGCTTCAATATGACTCTAGAGGAGGCTAACTAATTGTCATAGATCAGTGTGGCAAGGGAAGATTCTACAAAATCAACATGATGGGTGTGTGATCTGTTCAAAGCATGATTTAGAGCAGACTGGGTCAGAGCAATCTGGCAGGTCACACAAAGGATAAGTTTACTGTAGCACAAAAATCACACAGAAATACAGCTTTCTAATGTCACTATGATTTCATTATTCCATTTTAATAGTTGAAAAGTGAATTCTCATGTAATGTTCTACAAAAGCCACTAGAAAAAAGTCTGTAGTAACAGTACTGAGCTCAGGGTCCTTCCCAGTCTCTACAGTCAGGATTGGTTGGTCTAAATCTATGATTATTTTATTTATTTATTTTTGTTAATAAACTATTTCCTGTTATCAAGTCTGAAGCAGGAAAAAGGTAGAACATAACATGAACCTGTTAATCAGGGGTTGTTTAGAAACTTTTCTAAATTTGGATCATAATACACACTCTTACCTAGTAAGCAGTAGGTTTTGGAAACACAAATCCCTTCATGTTTTACGCTGGACATACTCTTTGCTTGCTGGATGCTGTTCTCCATCACTTTTAATGTTGTCCTTCCCATAGCAATATGGTATTATCTTTTGGATGCAAATTGATTAGTTATCACCTATGCGAAGAAACACATGCAGTATTATGTTCCATCATGGAACGTGTTACCTGAAACATTCACATTGCTAAGGAAGAGTAAAAAGTGTTGAGACAAGATTGTCCTTGTTCTTTGTTTCTCCAGGAATTCATTCCTTGTGTTCTTGCTAATTTTTAGGAAAACTTTCCCTACTTCCCATGTTGTATCTCCATACAAATTCCTGTTATGCCAAAGAAGTAAAGTCTTATGTTTGTAAAAAAGCCAAGTTCCTAGAGGACAGCTTGAAATATTACTCTGAGATGGATCACCCTGAACAATGCATTGCCAAAATGTAATCATGTTTAGTGACCTGCCTGTTAAGCAATACTGCCAGTAGTGTTTGTGACACTGCTATTGTGCAGATAAAAGTATAATGCAGTATTCACTATTGCTTGTCATGTAACACTCAAGTCCTATTTTTGTTTTGCACAACATTTCCCTAGTAAAGTGCTTTCCTTCAAAAACAAAGCTTCAGCCACCCTGTCTGTCCCTTGCTGGACAATCCGAACAGGGACAAATTAATTTGTCACAGTGGAAGCAGTGGAAGGACTTCAGGAAAATGGTGAGCAAATAGATTAACTCTCTGAGCTAATTTGCAGCTCATAACCGTGCAGGAGGGAGAAGCTTTAAATCGAGGAGAAAATTGGTTGATTTGCACACATGAACAGGCATCAGAAACCTCCACTCTACTTGAGATCTCTTGTATGTCTAGGAAAAATCTCTGATATATTATAAGTCCTGGGGTCCATCAGGCAAAACATCACCAGCTGGTCAAGGAGGAGGATTGTCCTGCTTGGCTCTGCACTGGGGCGGCCTCACCTTGAATGTTGTGTGCAGTTTTGGGTGCTACAATATAAGAAAGATATCTAGTTATTGTAGAGTGTCCAAAGGAGGGCAGTGAAGATGGTGAAGGCTCTTGAGGGGAAGCCTTATAAGGAATGGCAGGGGGCACTTGGTGTGTTCAGCCTGGAGAAGAGGAGACTGAGGGGAGACCTCATTGCAGCTACACCTTCCTTATGAAGGGAAGAAGAGGGACAAGCACTGATCTCTTCTCTGTGGTGACCTGTGACACAACCCAAGGGAATAGCTGAAATTGTGTCAGGGAAGGTTTCGGCTGGGTATTAGAAAGAGGGTCTTCACCCAGAGGGCTGTTGGATGTTGGAACAGCCTCCCCAGGGCACTGGTCACAGAACCAAGGCTGACAGAGTTCAAGAAGCATTCGGATGGTACTGTCAGGCACGTGGTGTGACTCTAGAGGATGGTCCTGTGGAGGCCTAAGAGTTGGACTTGATGATCCTTGTGGGTCCCCTCCAACTCAGCATATTCTGTGATTCTTTGAAATGCTGTTGCCACTCACAGCTGTTAGGAACCCATCTACCACTAGATTTTAACCTTTGATGTGGTAGAGAGGAAACAAAATAAAAACAAACAAACAAAAAAACCCACAACAACTAATTATGGCTTCACACCCCTTGAAAAGTGAAACGGTGTCTAAAAAGTGCCTTCATAGAAGCATCATCAGCATGAGATAGTTGTAGCTTGTCCAGCTGCCCTACATATTTATTCAGTCTGCACACCAAAACACTATTGCTGTCTTTTAGTCCACTAACTTTGAGAATTGAGGTAGTCAAAATAAGATCCTTCCATCTTCTATGCTTTCATCTTCCATGCTTTATGACCTATAGTTGGAGTTCTTTGAACTCACTGTCAATCCATTATTATTCATTGCCCACTTACAAGCTCTTCAGTTTTACCTGTGCTTTTCACAGCTGCTACCAAAGAAATCTTAATACAATCTACTTCAGAGATAGCAGAGGCTACATACCTTCAAATGCTAGGAATCTGCTATGAAAGATACAGGTTTTTTTATTATAAGAATTTTGTGAATTCTTAGAAAACTCCAGAGAATGTTGAATCCTATTTTACTTCATTTGCTTACATTATCCTAATTCTGTTCAAGAAATGTTTCTTAGATCTGTATGTTTGTACCTACATGTCCATTTGATCTTTTGAGAAAATCACTATAATCACTGCTTTATTCCCAGCCGAAGGTAATTTCATAGACCTTTTGTGAGGGCTTAATATGAACCTGTATCCCCCAGTTGCTCTGTTTCTATGTGTCATTTTCAGACTTTCTTCACAGACCAAAAATATTGCACGTATATGAATGTGGCAAACCCTCCTAATCTGCAAGGTTTTAAGGCCAAGCCTTTCAGTTTCTCCAAAAACTTTCAGATATGGGCATGAGATAAAGTTGTAATTGTTATGCCCATTTAAAGAATAGCTCTTTCTGTTACGCTAGAGAAAAACACTGGCTGCATTTCAATGTTGAAAACATATTTTAGCATTTCTTAAATTCTCTATTCATGATCCTACTTTTTTTCTTTCATCATTTGAGTGTAGACAAGCTAATTGGATTACTCCATACTCTGAACAGTATAACCTCTTCCAGATTTTTCAGAGATTAAGAAAACTTGATCACAAATTCTAGGTTTTGTACAGTTCTTACTCCAGACTCCGTAATTCCCATGGACAATTCATTTCCTCCTCATATCTGGTTTCTGCTATTACTGCCCATCTAGTTTTTGTCTCCTCTTAGCAATGCACATTGCCATTTCTTCTTGGCTTGCATGAACATGATCATCTTGGGTCCTCCTTGCTGTCATTGACCTTTTGACAAGAGTTAAAAATACCTGACTTAATGCCTAGTCATCTAAAACAGCACAGCATATTTTGTGTTCCTGACAAATAGTTCTGTCATGAGGGTGGCTTTTCAGTTTACCATAGCAAAGTTATATTGCTGTGGAATTATTATTAATTATATAGGGAAAAAAATGGTTATAAATTTTATGGGGCTTATTTTTTCCTTAAAATACACAATAAGTAAAAGTTAGAATAGTCTATAAAATTTCATAAGAGTAAATTGAATTTCTGTCTATAAAGAAGTTGGCAAAACTGGTAGAAGACTGCTGTTACCATTTATGATGCAATTCTGTCTGCCTCTGAATAATTTATTTGCTTATCTTTCATGGGTTCACAGGAAAGAGAGCAATTCTGCCACCTGTGAATGCATCTTAAGAGGGACATAAACTCTTGAAGTATTTCAGGGTCTGGAAGGAAATGAGTAGGGGGCAGCACCTACTGGTACTGCAGAACTACAAAGTACCTAAAACCAACTTACATTTCCAGGGGCCTCTTTGGACCAAGAAGAGCTTAGTGTTGGTTTTAGCCTAGTTTCCTAGTAGAGTTCATGCATCAGTAATTCTCTGTGGTGCTCTTTGTATGAAGCTCCTTATGGGAATGAAAGCTTATCCAGGACAGCAATAATGACAGCCTTGGTGGCTGCACTGGGAACAAGTGGCCACCTCAGAGATGCCATCCTCTCAGTAAATAGTAACTATTATATTTTGATGATTACAGTTAGCTTTGTTCCCTCATAAGTAAGGAAATCCTTAGATGTCAGCTTTGTTTAGAGGTTAATTGTTTCCATTTGACCAAACCTCTTGGTTGACACCATTGATATTTATGGTAAGGAGAACTAGAGCATTGGTAAAAAAATTATGTAGGATCATAGAATTGTTTATGTTGGAAAAGGCCTTTAAGATTATCACATCCAACCATTCACCTATTTCTACCACATGAACCACATTATAAGCCACCTCATTAGCTGCAAAAGAAATTTTTAAAAAAATCTGCAAATTAAGATCACATAAAGTGAAACTGCTGTGCAACACTAGCACTTTTGAGATAGTTTGTCCTATTTATATTGCATCTCAAAGATAAATGTAGACATTTTTGATTATTAGTTTTTCCTTCTTAGCTTTCAGTTAGCAAGGTGAAAAGAACACTGTGGCATCATGAAAAGTTCTGTGTAATGTCTATTGGTCTGTTTTCAAAATAGGCCGTGGAGTTTTTATGTACCTGTGATAAACTGATGGCTACAGTGTCATCACTTGAGATAATGTGACTCGTATAAACATCTCACAGCTCGCTTAGAATTGTTGAATCTAGGATAATTAGAGAGTTCAGTTCAAGTTAGCAGCCTTCATCCATATCTACCAAACTTCTCAGACAGGCTGTGCAGTCAGTGTGTTAACAGACCTTGGGCTTTGCGTTACCAGAGACGTCATTAACCTTCGGTATCATCATACTGAATTATCTGTGCCTATGTAACTATTAAAGCTTCTAGAGTTTTAGCTGAACAGGGAGTGTGAAATGGACCATCAGCAACCGCCCTTGCATTGATTTTATGGGGCATGTGCGTTCACCATCTCACCAATAGATTTTTGGCCAAATGGAATCACACAGCTGTTGTTCAGCTTAGACATTAGAACTGAAAATTATAATAAAATACTTTGGCGTATCTTCTTTAATCTCAAACTTAATAACTATGCTTAAAGGTTGATGCAAAATGAATAAACATCCCTTGAGAGTCTTTAGTGTGGTAAAACACAGGATTCTTTTTAATTTAAAGCAGTGTTCTCTGCAAACCGTACTGGTATTAGCCATATTGGAGTTTCAATTATGCCTATTGTTCTGTAGTGCCTGAATCTGTGGAAATATTTGCAGGCTTCTCTTAGGCACTGAAAAGTCAAGACCAGGGCATGTACAGCAAAACCTGATGTTTATCTTTCATATGATACATCTACATTCTGAGCACAGCCAGAATATATTTTTAATTAGGGTCCTCAGCCTTGAACTACAAAAGGTTTGTCATCTCTGTAGAGAAAGCCTGAGTTGTTCCAGCAGGAAGCACAGTCTGAATAGAAAGTGGAAAGACACTCTTCTAGAGTTTTCAAGCTTCAGAGGCTAGACTTTGCCAGCTAAGCTGCAGAAACAGAAACACTGCGCCCACTGACACAATTCAGAATTGTGTTGCAGCAGGAAGTTGCTCTGTGATCTTACGCACTTCCAGAGACATTTATTTCACTGCTTTTTGGTTGGTACGCACATGGTGGTTGCTTTTCTATGTGACAGATGAGGACTGCAGTTTGGTACCTGGTTGGTGGGCACAGGTTGCAACCTTGCATCATCACTAACCAAGCCTAGTGCCCTTTGGAAGAAGCTCTCTGTTTGTGATAAATGCAGTGCTTTGCAACAGTCACACGGGCAAGTTTTCCATGAGTTCTTTTCATAATCCAATGACATGATATAAGCAGAATGTAGCAATAAAATACGCGCTGAACTCGGCTTCAGCATAAGGGGAAATTCCTGCATGATCCTTTTCAAGGATAGAATAGAAGAGCATCTATATAAGATTTCTTTGACCTTTTGTGTTTATTCTCTGAGGTTTCTGGGTATTTGTTAAGCATTCTCAAAGACACAACTCTAGATGCACATTTTTCATATGCATCATCAAGACAGCCTATCTTCTGCCTCTTTTGATACAATAGCTGTTGACACCAAATAACCTCTCGCTTTACAAGTTCGGTTTCAGAGGAACGTATTTACCCCTTTTACTGTCATTAAATGGGAATAAAAGATTTGTGTATTTTTCCCTGGCTGCAGATAAGGGGAAACTGGTCTCAAAAGAAAACTGATATGTAAAACAATATTCTCTCTACTGATCTTTCTTGCTCTCACATCTCAAATTGCAGATTAAAAATTCAATAACCCAAATGTATTCATATAACATTACAACACTTTTAAACTTAAGAAAACAAAAACTAAACCATTGTTTTGCTGAACTTTGATGGAGGATAAGCTTAGTGTTTAGATACTGCCTTTCAGGCAGGTGGCTTGGGTTTTTTGTTTGGTTGGTTTTTTGGTTGTTTGGTTTTGTTTGTTAGGACTGATATTTTATAAACACATGTAAGTTATTGCAGTATTTTATTTTTAACTAGAGAGCAGCAGGAATCAGGAGGAAACAAACAACTCTGAAATGAGAAACAGCACTGAGAGGACTCAGATGTCAGTAGCAGGTGTCAGCAGGGCATTCAAACCACAGTCTTGCAGGACAGGGCTGCTGCATCGTGATTTTGTTGTGAATTCATTCTTGTGCAAGGATCTGGCATGTTTCTGTCCCTTAGATACCTTTCAAAATAATCTGCTCTGGATTCAAAATATATAAAAAACATAAAAAGCAGACTTTACAAAATTTTGTGGTTTCCCTGCAGAACTCAACATTAGAAAGTGTTTCAAGATACAAAGTAAAATTAATTTTCACAGATTTTGCATGTCACAATAGGTCTTCCTTGGTTCTATTAATAACCACTTTTTTCTAAATAATTCCAGGACTTACAATAGGCATGACCTCTTAGTATCTTGCTTTTGTTTATGGTCATTAATTTTACATTATTACCACCTATATTTTTTCAGGGTGGAGGGGAGGGGCGTAAAAATAACTGCAGAGGACAAGGAATTAAAATCAACAATCACAAATTTTCTGTTTTTAATATTCATTTATCTTATCTAGTGTGGCAAATTTGTCTTTCTCTCTGCCTAGAAAGTTCAGAACATGATTAAATTAGTGAATGCATACAATGAAGATACTATTCAATGGCAGATTTCTCAAGTAATACTTCTTATTTCACTGAATCGGATCACATATTGCTTTATATGGACAAAAAGAAAGCCAAAACTTAACTCATTAAATTATATATTTTCTATAATAAGAAAGTTTTAAAATTCTCTAATCTCAGGATTTATCAAATTATATTTAATGTGTTCCATATGCTAGAATTAATCTTCAAAAAAAAAACACATGGAGGATTGGAAAAATGCAAAACTTTATCTACCGGTGTAATTTCAGTTAGTGCTAAACTGATTTGGATCCATGTATTTATTTTCAGGTACATGTTTTTGAAGGTAACTATTTTATAATCACAGAATGGTTTTAAAGGCCATAAGAGTCAAATAATACTGCACTCTTTTTATCATTCCATCAAATGCAATATATTCAGTACATGTATATAAAATACTTCCTGTATCAAAGATAAAATTATATGAATTACACTTTGGAATTCTAATTTAGGCTCTATTCATGATCTTTTGACAAGACCAGAAGTCCTAGACATAGCAAGACTTTACCAGCTCTTCATTGCAGAACAGTGACTATTGCAAAATTGCATTTTTGAGGTCCTATACTTTATTATGAGAGTTTAAACTGTAATCCTAGCACCTTCTACAGTGTATAGGATATGACACCTAAAAAGACATCACAATGTGTGAGAATCTGTCTGAAAGAACCACCAGGAAATGATGAGGAGTGAGATGGGGTCTGTAGCACACGTTTCATGCAAAATAAAGGGAAACATCATCTTGGAGTCATGAATTTTATCCCGTAGCCAATCAACAGCATTTGGCACACACTGTAGTTGGAAAAGTATCTTTTCAATAGAGGTTTGAAGAAAATCTTTTTCTTGAAGAGAACACATGCTTCCTGCTTCCAGAGAGTGTCCCAACAGGGGGATGAACCACAGTGGTTGGGCTTTCCCCAGCAGCGCCCTCCCTTGCAGAGCTAAACCACTGTGGCCTTCAGAGACCAAGGAGCTCCCCTACCTCCTGGAATAACTTGACTATTTTTGTTGAAATGCAAAGGTCTACAGTTTGTTTTATTTTGCATCTGTTTTAGTGACCCCAGGGAAAGGTGTCAGAGAAAGCCAAAGAAATGGCTGTGTCCTACTCCCTGTTTACGTTATTTGGAGGGGGTTGGTGGTTTTTAGGGAGCCATATCGTGTGTATTTTTGAGGGGATCTGTAGTTTTGGCTTTTGCATTACCTTTTAGAGCATCATTTTGAAATGAGTAGCTCATATTCAAGCAAAGTTATTGAATTCTCTGTAGGGTCTCTATAACTCAGTATTATGAAGAAAACCTTCAGTCAAGCATGGTTTTAATAACTGCAAATGGATGCCAAAATATTAATGGGTTTAAAGGATTTTGTTCTCTTAGGTCTCCAGAAGAATAATTTAAAGTTTTTATTTTTCTTTGAGCACCTCTTTTTTTCTCTTTTTAAAAGCTTTTAATTTCCAAATATCAGTGTGTTTCCTACTTTTTTTGATACATCTGAAGGGGTTTTATGCTTTGTCAGCTCTCGGTAAAAATGAAAGTCTTTTTAAATGACCCGATGATCCCTTACAGCATTGTTGATACAGGGAAGGAAGAGGAGTGGGAATGACAGCAACATAACAAATGAGAAGAGAGTGACAAGGCTGAAAGATGTAGACTTAAATCCCTATGACTAACATGCTACAATAAATGAGGTTGAATTCTTTCAATGAGTTATGTCTGCACCTCACTTGAAATCTCTGGAAATAGGATGGAAGTTTTGTTTAGGGAGTTGTCAATATTTCACTTATTTGACTTCAGTCTGAGAAGTCTCTTGTTTCTGCAGACTTTTAAGATTGATGATACTTTTGCCTGTCATATCCCCAGGGAGCTTTGCAGGAATGAGTGGTATCTTCCTCCACCTGCCTATGGCAGAAGTGCTGCAGCTCACACCTGAGGAAGATTTCTTTACGTGCTGGGGCTTGACCTTATCAGTTGTTGACACTCATGGCTTGGTTGGAAATCATCTTTTTTTTCTGAGCAACCTAGGTTTGCTCCCAGTTGCAAGGATTTTGTCTGCACTCTCTTTATGGGAGTTGCCTTCTTCCTGAGGAATAATGTGCTTCCCACCTCCAAGGTTAGATTAAGACCATTCTCCATAAGTTTCACCAAAAATTGTGTTGTCTGTAGAAAGTCCAAGACTCCTCCATAATTGTCATAGATAGCTTGTGAATGTGTCAAGGGCATCCCCACCTCAGAGCTGCTCTGCCCTGGCAACTCTCCTGGAAAGAGCAGTCTCATCAGAACTTCTGCCCCTGCTCCAGTTCAACCCTGACCTGTGGTTCCTGGTCTTGCAATGGCCCCACCATGTGTGAGACCACAAGAGGCTGCAAGGGGCTGTCCAAACTGAAAACCAATCACTTCAGGTCTGAGGGGCTGCAGCAACCTGTGCTTCAATTAAACCACTCCATAATTGGGGCTACACCAGCTTTATCCCATCCTGAAAGTGCAGTTCCTCTCTTCTCTTCTTTTTGAAGACCCTTTTTCATCCTTGCTTCAGGAGAAGTGAATCTGAATATAACTGTGTCTGTGGTATTTACTCTTCTACCTTCTTGTGTTCTCGAAATTGTATTATGAAATCAGAAGCTTCACTTTTCCTAGAGATTGTATCTAAATTTACAGTTTTCAATATGTTCTTAAGTTGTGGTTTCTTTAAGTGATTTCTGGTTGCTAAAAGTGTTTTCATGACTGGAAGCACATTTTATGAACTACAGTCCATAAAATGTGCACAGTGAGCAAGGACTACTTCTTAAACTGCCCTGAAACCATCCATGACAAACTAATGGTTGAGGTGCCGAGTTGGGAACTTGAAGTGCTTTCCCTGTGGTTGCTCTGTCCTACTCTTCCAGCATTAGGAACATGTAACATTATGTGGCCAGAAACCCCATTTCATCTTCAAGAGGACACTACTTTTATAGTCCCTGTGAATTCAGCTCTTCTTTGTGAGTCCATGGCCCTTTTTTGCCTGAGTTACAACGGAATGATCAACTTAAGCTGTCTTTAATACCAACATTCAAAAATAGACTGGGCATCATTTTACATTCAGGTAAGGATAATACAATGCTATGAACAGTGATTAGTTTCCAGTTCACGCCTCTGGTTCAGAGGTGTCCACACTGATACAGTGACAGAGCTAGAACACATGGTTAGTGACTTGAGGAACAGCAAGCCCATTGTATCCTTAACTTGAATGAATTGTAACTGCTGTGCAGCTACACTAGAAATGTATATTCTGAAGTTGCAGAAAGCTGACAGAGCAACCAATATGTCACTAAAATGAAGTTCTGCTTACCTATTTCCCTGACTCAAAGTAATGTGACATCATTTGTCCCCTATCTTTTTTCTAAAGGTAGAAGTAGATTCCCCTTGCACTGGACATATCACACATCACAGCAATTAAACTGGTGTGCCACCATTTCTTTTCCCACTCTAGAAAGAATGAAGCATCCTTTATTCCTAATAAATCCAGAGTGCTGGGTTTGCATGAATGAATGAAGCTCTGCACTGAAAACCATTATTTTTATGATTGCACAGGTTCTAGTAGCAAACATCAGTTTGCATATGAATGTAGAGTAAAAGTGGTGGTACCTTCGTTGCACATGACTGTGTCACTAGTTCAGAGTATTTTTATGTTTCTGGGAATGTGTGTAATTCTTCAGTCACTTGGACTTGATTTAGAGTCTGACTGGTATGTACAAAATGTGAGAGAAAATTTGAACTGTCGTAATTTTCTATTTAAAAGAAGACTTAGTGCCAAAACAGGATTTAATTGCCATGTTTTTATTGGTTGATAAGAATTTTATTGGCATACTGTATGGTTATTAATACAATTTATTAATACAAATGTATTAATAAAAATACAAATGTACAATATTAATACAAATTAATACAAAATAGTAAAGATTCCACAGCGGACTTAGTATTGGCCATATGTCTTAGTAGCAGTGACCACGGGACGATATTCCTTAATTTTTGGTCTCTGCCAAGAAAGTGATGCAGATCACCTTTTTACCATGAACTCACTTTTGTGTGCAATAGAACCCACATTTTCATGTGACTGAGAATTGAGATAGTTACTTATGCTGGTTGGATTTGTAGTTGTATTAAGGTTGACAGAAGGAAGTTCAGTCTTTCATGACCTTCCAGCTGTTCTAGAAAGAGCCTACTTAGTGAAACACTATACCATGGTATTTACTGTGTTCTGAATTTATTTTTAATACTTAGAAGAAAGTTTACTTTAAGATAACTGTATCTATTTGTCCCCAACCACTGATCTTAGCAGTTCTTCAAGTGGTAGTAAAGAGCAGATATAGAATCACTTGTGCCTCTATATCAATTCCAGGATAATCTTTATTTTACTGCTGCACCTCGGCACTTATTGTAAGAATTTACCTCCTCTCAATCTATGCAAACATGGCAATTTTTTTGCTGTATTTCAATGTGTTATTTTTTTGTTAAATATTATTTCTCATGAGATAATGGCAATTTTTTTTTCATGTAAGTGCTGGCACTAAAATCCTATGGTTGTATATCCAAAAGCTTTATTTCAATTTTGTGAAATACTGTTCATCATAACTTCTTTTTTTAAAAACTCCTTTTTCCCGTGGCTACTTTTTCCCGACTTACACATAATGTAGTTAATACTTGAAAAACAACCATTGTATTACTGTTGCTTATTGCAGCACCAGAATGTGAAAGGAATATTAGCTGTATATTTTTAGCAGGGCAATAAGTGTAGTGCACAAGTGGGCATGGATAGAATTTCCTATGGAATCTCATTATCTCACTCTTCTGAAAAACCTGTTTGTTCATTAGAGATGCTGTATTTTTCACTGGTACACGGGCTAAATTATGGAGGTGTTTATTAAGACTCTTCTTTCATGGATGGTGTTTTTATTATTTTAGTAAATTTAAGAGACAGTAAAATAGCAAACAGTGTAAATACAATTTTCTTTTCATATTGAGGACTTAAAATCCATTTTGGAAATTCATCTCCTGAGAGAAAGTTTTGGAAGTTATGCCAGTCTTTTCACAATAATGTGAATTATTGTTGCACAAACATTATACAGAATTGTTCAAAGGAAAACTCTGGATATGATAAATTTCACAGTACTCATATACATGATTCAGAAACAATAACATTGCATTTCCTATAGTAGTAAACTTAACAGGTATAGCAGTCTAAGTTCATGGTTTCTTCCTCAGTTGTGCTTTTGGTCATCTCATACCCGCCATTCCTCTAACACATACCTATCAGTACACAGCCTCTAGATTAGATCTGAAGTAAGCTGATTTTTATCAAGCCACTGGGTAATTCTGACTTCTGACATTTTTGGTATTGTGCCATGGCAGCTGACCTCTGTAAGTCAGCAATTGCTCTATCGCCAGCATACTGAAAAATATCTCGGACCATCCTTTCAGCACATGTCTGTTAAAGGTAAGAGAGGGGAACACTTGCTTTGTGTGTATTAAAAATGTAATAACTGTTATGTGGAATTAGGGGATAAGCTCTGTTTTCATTTGGGTTTATGAAGGCTTTGAAGGAGCAGCTGTGTGGACCTGTCGTGGCATCACAGTAGTTTTGTGTAGATAACATGCTATTGTCATTGCACTGTTCTTCAATCCAGAAGGAAATTTGTGACAGGTTCTTCTTGGAATCTGTTATACTGCCAGGAATGTAATAATTTAATGGGACAAAACTAGTAATTCCTCTCAAAGAAAGGGGTTTGTCTGTACAAAATACTTTGCCGCAGCAGTGTTCAGTATGTTCTTGGTGTTTTTATTTCAGCTCAAAGAGCAGCATTTTCTCTTAGTAAGAGTGCTGAAACAGGCAGTATGTTTTCCTTTATCATATTTGGTGTTGCATGAGGAGTAGATAATCCTCAATTCAAGCTGATAAGCCTGAAAGGGATTTCAGNTTCTTTTAATAAACAGTTTCTATTATCAATACATCAAGAGGGTACTTTTTTGTCCAGCATGACAGACATTCTGGCTGGCTGACCCATCAGTTTGGTGTGAGATACACCAAGAAAAAAAAATAACTGATTCTGATCAAGGAAACAATGTGACTATGAACTATTCTCATCCTGTGGGGGAAAAAAAATAACATCCTTTGTAGAAAGCATCATTTCATAAGCAAAATCAGCTTGTAGAAACTGCTCAAACATATGCATATGCTCTTAAATAGACATTGCATCATCCAGGAAACTCACGTGGCAATACTTTTCAATTAAAGACTAAGGTAGTCAGTTAATCAACTGGCTTTTACATTAGAGATCTTCTTATACGCCTTGCTGGAGATTTATGTCAAGAATGGGTTTCAAAACTTAGCATATAGTTTGCATAAATGATTACTGTTCTTATGATGCCCTCTCTCAGGAAAAAGAGCCCTAGTTTCTGCAACAAGACTGAGAACACTTCATTTTATAGATTCTTCAGCTCTGTGGTGTGGAAAATGGAGATTATATTGGGAGTATTTTGGGAGTATTCACATTAATCCATGTATCTCAGTCTGAGATGATTATAGCATTTAGCTCTTGTTCTTTTCTGAGTAGCCTTTTGAAAGAATAAGATGGAGAATAAAACATTTTCTTCTACCTGAAAGCCAAATTTGCTATACAGTTCATCAAAGGAGAAGATCTTAAGTGGTGCTGAAACTGCTATCTCACTACCTTGACCATTGAAGTGGCTTTCCTTACCACTCAATGGTCTTCATAACAACATCTGACAGACTTCGGGTCTGTTTTAAAACTTATATTTTAGGCAAAGCATTCTGAGATGCTTATTTTTAAAAACACATTTTCACTTTTCCATGTTATGAAGATATGCCATATTGAACTCTTTTATAAAGATTTTCAAATACATCCAATTTTTCTTTCATTTACCTTTGTTAAAACAAAGGCAAAATCTCGCTGAAAGCAGACTAAGACAGGCTTTTACATTAGGAGTATTATTAAGTATATTGTATTTTGCCGTTTGTGCTGATATGATTTTATTAGCTGAGAAAAACTGAGAGAGAGAAAGCCAAAATCATAACGAGTCAGACACACTTATACTTAAGGGAATTGTTCTATGGACTGCATATTAAAATAAAAAATGTTTTTCATATAAAGAGCACCACACGTTGGAATTTTTAGAACTCGCACTTATGTGAGCAGTGCTTTTCCATTTCTTTTAAAGAAATACCTAATGTTTTAAAGGGGAAAAAAGATGAACAAAGATTCTTCTGCAAGGATTTCATTTGAGGAAGGCAAAAAGAAAGGAAATGCATTTGGGGTTTATTTTTTTCTGTGTTAGATCTTTGCAGGTAAAATTGCATTACTGGCATATACTATTTCAAAAACAAAATGTAGGTGCAATTCCTTTACTGTCTTATCCACCAAGAGATGATCTCCTGGGATTGTTTTCCTCCATAAATTGAACAAGATACTTGCTGTCAGGACCAAATCACCTGAATGGCACTTGAATCTAACTACCCTGTTCTAAACCCAGCTCCTACCCTCCACCCTGAGTAACATATGATGCATATGCTCATGCAATAAACTGGTCAAGAAATACAAATTCTAATCGATTTTTTTCATCCCTCACTGCAATGATTTATGATGTGTATTCTCTGATATTAAAAACAGCTCAGAGCCTCTTTATCATATTGCCTGGGAATTATATTACCAGCCAAATTTATGGTCCTAGGAATTCTTGCAAGGATGCCATCCATTTCAATAAAAGAAACTGCAATTGTGTCAATAGCCTGCCCTGCCCACCAAATCATCTTGATATTTTTATATCTGAGCAAGACTGAGAAGGGAAATTAAATAGGCCAGGATGGGAAAATATGTTCCTGTCTCTGTAACCTGGTAGATTATGGATAAAAAAATCTTACACATGATACAACATTTTAAAAATACATAGGAAATAAAATTGCCAAAACTCCTGACCTTTTATGCTGTAGAGAAGCACAGTGCACTGACACAACATTTAGATATTGGATCTCTGTTGGTTCTTGTCCTCAGATTGAAGCCTGGGGACCTGTAGTTTTACAGAAACTATTGAACATGCTCATGACTTGAACTGGGTAGGTCAGAGTTTTCTAGAACCCAACTCAGTTCCTTTGCAGTGCTGCTCAGCTTGGCTTTGAGTTCATGCTTGCTTGGCACTGTTCTCTCATCCCTTTCTGAAATGTCTCTCAGCTGCTCACAGTTTACTATTCCAGCTAATTGGGTGACAACGTAATAATTGATTTGTAGGTGCTTGCTAATTAAAGTTAATCATGTATGCACAGTTGTGACTTTCGTATTTCAGAGAAGAGTGATCACAGCCAATGAAAAGATGGCAGCAGTGAATGATTCAGTGTGTATACATAAGTTTCTTGAAAACCATATAAATGCTTTTCAGGTTTTTAAATGCTGTAGATTCATTTACCATTTGAGCTGAAAATGCTACCAGGGACTGAACAGGGATTTGCTATCTTGGGGTATGCCTTAGCTATACCAGTATTAATCTGTAGTTTATTGTAATGAAAATCCTGCCTGACTAGCTAAAAGCTGGGACTAGGAACATTCAGATGAATCTCCAGGAGATTTGCATATGTAATGCATATGTAATGCAACTTTTGTTGATAGGGAAACTGCGCTGTTCAGAATTTGTTAGTATGAGCCTCCTTACCTACATTTTTATACCTGTTTTCATTCTTCATCTTCCAGCCTACAGTTTATCCTGTAGGTGTAAAACATTGGAGAGTTTTAGTCTAATGTTAGTCTGTAAATGTCTGTTGTTGTACTGTCCTGAGTGTTTGTTGGTAAATATATCCAAGGTGTTTTTGAAAATTGAAGTTACCATTTTGGACGTCTTCCTTGTCATTATGCTAGTGAATTTAAACTCTTTATGTGGGGTTCCAGACCATCGTATTTGCATTCAAATCTTGCTGTGTTATTCCTGATATAGTTGGAAGTAGATTTTGTTAACAATGTGTTTTTCATTGCTTTTAATCTCCCTTTGAACTTTCCCACAAATTAAACTCTCCTCCTAGCCTTTTGGAAAAGAAAGGGATCTGCAAAGTACTGTCTTCTCTTCCCTGCATATCAGGAAAATATGATTTTTAATTCAGTTGGTAACATGGATTAAATTGGTTCTTCACTTGAAAAACTTCATCTGAGTATAAGGAAATGTGGGTTTTGGGTTTCCACTGTAGATGTAGCCATGAATAGCAGTGCTGGAGCACAAAGCCACAGAGAGGCTGTGAGTATAAAAGTATGTGAGCTGGTGAAAGTGCAGAGTTGCAGCTGAGGAGGCCATCGTGTTATCTCCTGACCTGCATAACAGGTGATGCATTATTTTCCTGCTCCAAAGAAAATAAATGGGTAAGGAGGTTCACTTTCACTTCCCACCTCAGAAACAGGCTGGCATTCAGCTAGACACAAGTATATCACAGGAAACCACATCCCTGCAAACCGAGGAGCCATGGATTGGTTTCTCACACATGAACCGGGCCTGAAGTGCATTTATCACCTTTGCTAAGTCCCTGACACCTTTGCTGGCTGTTCTGCTTTTCTTATTCCTGGATGCATAGTGCCGAAGTGGGTGCCCCTTTCTCACCACCCAGAAATTGTCATGAAGTGTTTGTAAGAGTTTTTATTTGAAAGAGAAGTGTGCTAAAGTACTTTAGAAAGCTCAGCTTCAGGGATGGCAGTGTAAATGCTTTGCTATGTCTTACAAATTGCAGGTATGCATTTGTTTTCCAAAAGTTTTGGGTTTCCCACCCCACCCTTTGTAGTTACAGCTCTTTGTAAGACATCCTTAAAATTGTTTATCTGTTTATACAGCTTATAGTCACTGGTCCCAGTCCTGCCCTGGCTCTATGCTGGACTGCAGCCAGGCACAGTTGTAGTAGGATTCAGAGCTAGTGATCATCTTCGGTATGAACCAGCTTTATGTTGAGGAGCGGCTTCAGGGGTGAGTAACAACATGAAAGTAATTGTATATGGATTTAAGTGTAGAATGAATCAAAGAAGCAGGAAAGCAACTGGTTACCTTAACCATATGCTCCGGAAAGGAAGAGAGGACAGAGATGTGAAGTACAGGAAGAGGTTTTGCAAATTGGTTTGTGTTACATGTCTGTGATAAGTTGCTCCGTGCCACTTTGGTGATACAGAACAGCCATAAAGCTAGTTTAAAAACATGGGTTTTGTGGATTTACTGCTTAACCAAAGCACTGCAAAACAACTGGAGTGTAATGATGAATCAGTTCTGTTTATTCAATTTTGTTTTGCGTACTTCAGCTTTACAGCAACAGTATTAATGGCTAAAACTTGAGAAACATTCATCTTTGTTTATAGCAGAATCTGAAATAATTGGAAAAAAATGTTTTCCCTCTGGTTTTCAACTTTTTCAATTAAACTGCATTTGAATTTTCAATCTCTTGAGACTCATTCTTCAATATCTTTTCTCAGCGTTGAATGCATGTGTCATTTCCCCAGAGCTGAATTCCCTAGGGCTAAGAGTCACTTTACATATTCCTTAAATATGAGGCAATAAAGAACAAATGCACTGAACAATTAGAAAAGAAGAACAATGCAGTAAAGGTAGTCATTATCTTATGCAGTTGTAATTATTACATGTTGTCTTTTTTTTTTGTGTGTGTGTGTCTCTGCTTTACCTTAGATATTCTCTTACCTAATTTTCTGTGCATACATATGTTGTACTGAAATGTTGCTTAACAACATATTGGACCAGTTCTTCAGCAAATAGATTCTGATGATAATGGAGAAATTGGAAGTCAACAATGTACATGTTGTGAGTCCTGCCAAAGACTTGAGACTGTTTCCATTGAGTTCAGAGATGCCTTTTAGGAATTTTGAATTGTGGAAATGAAATGTTGAAGTGCAGTTAAAATTATGGACTGAATTCTTTAGTAACCTCTTAAAAATTTTGGTTCAGTGCAGGTCTTATCTTGGGCCTAAGACTTTGACATTTTCCTTTGTATTACATTTAATGCTCCACTACTTCTTATAGCAATGAATGACAGCTAAATCTGGACCATCCCTCTATTTGATTGCATTTGATTAGTAGTTTTCTAAGACAGTAACTTGACAAGCCAAAAGTTGAAAGGTGAGCTTCACATATTTGTGTTCAAGTGGAAAGAATTTGTCTCTACCCCTTGCCAGTTTATGGTGGTTATATTTATTCATTTTCAGCTGACTATAAAAGAAAAGTCTAGGATCATAAACGCAATTGAAATGCAATGAAATTTAGTAAAATACAATTTCTCAACTATTTCTCCCCTATGGATGGCTTCACAATCAGGATGAAATTTGAGGTAGGGTCTATATTTGTCTTCTTACAGCTTACAGTCAGAGTCAGTCTCACTTTATTGCAAAAGATGGGTCCACAGAGATTATCCTGCAGTGTTATGGACCATGCTCCTGTCCACCAAAGAGAATTCAATAAACATCTAACTCTCAAGGTCTGTTTGCAGAACACAGCTGCCAGCATAGGGTTCTTGCATAGCAAATGCTTTACTCCAATGCACCATGCTTCAGAATGTGGAGAGTGATGGATACACAGTGTTTGTGGGAGGAACAGAGTAGAAGTCACATAGATTAAAAAAAAAAAAAAAAAAGTCACATATTCTCTGCCAGAAATAAATCACACTGGCTTTTTTCAACACAGCTAAAGACAGTTGTAAACTCTTTATTTACCTGTGGAAGTGTGATTCTGAGTGAAATACAGAGTAATCACATTTAAAATATGTACAATTTAAGTTGAAATTTGGATTTCTTGGCTTTCCATGACTGCGGTTATCCACTTCATTATTAAGAGCAAATTCTAATGGGAAATAAGCCCATTATTACATTCTGACACTGAAAACTATAATTCCATTGCTTCATTAAGCAAATACCAGTAAGTTCTATTTCCCATCTGAAATATTTTCCAAAAGTCAGATTATTACAAACATTGGAAATAAATCCATGTAGGAAATTTGATTTTTCTTAAAACTGCCAGTGAATAAACACACATGGAGAGATGTCGTATTACTAGTCCTTTTTATTGAGTTCTGCTACCTTAGATGTTGTTAGTTTTAAAGAAAGCATAATTTTGACTTCTTAGAGAAAAGGCACCCTCAACTATTTTAGAAGAATCCATGCAAATATAAGAATTGTGTGTATGTATAGCTTGCAATTTCCTATCATGTTCTGCAAAGTTAGTGGTCCTCATTTCATAGTAAAGTTTATCAATATGCATCCATGGACACAGTTCACATTTTTAGTAGTGCAAAGCTTTAGCTCAATTTGGCTTGCTTGAAAGCAATAGATTTCATGTTTTCTTAGAGTAAGGAGGCTTTAAAGATATCCAGGAGGGGTTATGCTACTTATTCTTTGAAGCTGGAATGCTGCCCTTTATTTTGTTTTTCAGTTTCCCCCTCAGTGAACTTGCCCTGCTAGTGGGTGTCAGCATCAGCCGTTTCTGAATCCTGTATCCCCACGGATTGCTGCTTTCAGTCTCACCAGCAGCAGTGCTTTCCCACTTCCCTCCTGGCTCTGCCCCTGAAGATCTGGATGCCCACACTTTACTGGGTGTCTCCGGCATGTTTTGGGGAATGCTGTGAGGGCGAGGGGTTTGCGCAGCTGGCATTGAGCCCACTGCACTGCCCAGCTGTCCAGCAGGGTTGGAGGTGTCTTGTGTCTGTTTCCAGGCTGTGTGTGCGCAAATGGGTTTTAAACCAAATCCTTTCAGCCTGGGGATCACTGACACAAAGCCTTCCAGGTTTACTTTAGAGCTGGTTTTGTGTGTGGGTGGAATTTTAAAGTGTATTTATTTGATAGGGCTGCTGTCTCTGGGTACAGAAAGCACCGGTTCATTGACAGCTCCTGCTTCCCTTCACTGCGAAGCAGGATGGCTTAGAGAGCCTTGCTGGCAGGTGTCTGCAGAAGCACTGGCCTATGCCCCTACATTCACCCAGGCTGTTAAGACACACTGAAATTGGGTGTTCGCTTAACATGGAATTGGCATAAAGCTGCCCTGGTATTTCCTTCTTTGCATGAGGTAAAGCACTCAGTGCAGCAAAGTGAAATCCTAGCTCTGTACTAGTGCCGGACAGTGTTCAGATCCGCTGTGCCAGTATAGAGCAGCCCAGTTTGCACTGAGAAGAGACACTGTGACAGCAGCAGCTGGTTTATTACATTTTTTTAATTTTTTTTTAATTTTAATTTTCAATTCTGTCTCTCCAGGGGCTTGCTTTGAAACCTGGTGAAGCCCTTTGGAGGTTGTACGTTTAGAATGAATTAAAATAAGCAGTATCTCTCTTGCTTTTCAGTTCCAGAGAAGTCACTGACAAAATACAACTTTTCTAAAAGGATAACTTTTGAAGTTTAAAGGTTGCCTTCTTTCCAATGTATGACCCTTGCAGCTTGCTCTGGTATTGTGACTTGTTTACATTTCCTCAGGTGATTTTAAAGAGATTTTGTTCTTTTTCCCTTGAGGTTTATTGGAGGACTTACATGTAAAACTGTAAAGATACTTTGGTAGTTAATTTAGTTTGTGGCTCTGCATTAACAGGGTTACAATTACTTTACTTCTTATTTGGAGTCAAAGTTGTCATAGGTGTTACCAGACTTTAAGTCTCTAATAGTACAGAAGTAGTAGTAAATTTGCTGTACAGCTACATGGATTTCATGAATAGAGTTGAAACACCTTGATAAAATGAACATGTGTTATTTTCTGTGAAAATGTCCCTTTTTTTTTTTTTTAATCCTTGATAATAGTTTTATTCAAGAGCTTGAGTCCAAGAACATTCTTTGAACACATCTATAATTGCTTATGAATATTCCAATTATTGAGAAGGCAGTGGTAAATCATCTTGTCTTCATAGAGAAATAGGAGTGTCATTGTGTGATGAAGGCTGTGGGTGGGTAATCAGGAATGTAGAACTTGAAATACTCCTTTTTGCCATTCACACTGACTTTCAGTAGTTGGTACTTTTCTTACTTCAGTTCTTCTAAATTTGTCAATAGTAGAAAGAGTCACCTTAGAAGGATAGTTAATAATTGCAGAATGCTTTTCAGCTTTTAGCAGAAAAATGCAAAGACACAAAAATGATTTTTAACTTTTTAGTAATAGTCTTCTTTTACTTGTGATATATTCAAATGAGGACATTATTTTTCAATTGTTTCTTTATTTAAAATTGCTAACAATGAAGATATTTTAATGATCTTATGGATATGCATTTACTGACACAATAAAAAGTAATACAACTTTTTCTGTTATTTATTAAGTTCTGAATTTTTCTTTATTTCCTAATACCCCATTTTGGTTCCTATTCAAGTAATCATAAGCTTGGTTTAGTTATCCATTGTCTTCCACAGAAAGTTCAATAACATCAAAATTAGAACAGCAAAAATTTTGCGGACTTTCAGTAAATTTAAAAAAAAATGAGTACTCTGTGAACAAACATTTTTGGAAAGGGTTTTCGGTTATTGGCAATTATCTTGTTGGTTTCCTCAAATATGATAGGATCTATCTTACATTTCAGTAGGTTTAATTGTTATTTGTGCTTGTAATTATTTTTAAAGCTTCAAATGAGAACACAGCGTCTAGGCAGAGTTGAGAAGACACAAAATGACACATATCTACAGTAAACATATTAGAAATAAGCAGAAATCTAATGGACCCTGGAATACAGGTGAAAAATGAATTTATTTTTTTTTTTTTTTAAAAATGTAAGCTATGTGACAGTCACCAGATCAGAGCAAGAATGACTGAATAGCCCACATTGCTACTGGTGTCACTCCTATTAGGGATGTTCTGATCTCCTACCATGATAAATAGATGAGAAAGAAGAAAACCCCATACAACTTACAATCCTCTTGGTGTAACCATGAGTGCAATGCTTGAACTGCTCTCTCCAGGGGTGTAAAAGCTTTTGAAGTTTGGTTTCTTTAATTCTTTCCATCTTCTTTTTTAATCTATTTGTAATTGTTAAGGTTGATGCAATCAATATGTCTTCTATACATTTTGTAAGATACATGTGTTTACATGTGTTTTAAAATAGGACTACATAGGAGCTTCCAGTCCTGAAACCATTATCTGTTAAAATGTGAGTCTCAAGTTCAGAAGAGTACAGGGTAGAATTTGTACTTAGATACTCCTCTCTGATTCAGAAAGGCAGTGAGGGAAATTTTCCGTTTTTTCTAATCACAGTATGCTTTTTGCCTAGTGTGTGGGTGTTCTGTGCAGGTTGTCTTCCTCTCTTCAGATCTTACTGCCTGAAGTTCACTGTTAGTGTCTTAAGTGGACTTAGTGCCTTAAGAAAATCAAGTTTGTCTACTGATGTGTGTCTTTATCTCGTTTTATCTAACACTGTGCTTAAAACTAGTGAGATAATTCCAGGTGAAACAGATCAAATATCCCCCCAAGATATTGGCTAAATTGCTAAAAGAAATGCTTAAAGACAGGTTAGTCCTTCTTTGATGTAATTAGTAACAGGACAATATCTACAATATACTTCCTACACTGAGATAATTTAAAAACCTATTCAAAAATTTATGTGACATTCTGAGAACGAGTTGTATCTTCTTTACTGAGAGTTATTGATAGTAGCAGTTACAGTACAGCATGTAATATCATTTAGAACTTCAGAAAGTAAAATGCCCTACATTTGTTAGCCTGGGAGAGGAAAAAAATTAATTAATTATCTGGAAGTTTCCTTAAAATACAGAAGCACACTACATTACTAGAGTGATGCCAATTAACTATAATTACTGTTTTTTATAATGGTTAGTTACTGAATTGCATTAATGCAATTAAGTAGTAAGACGTGAAAATGGTGAGATCTATTCCAAATCCCTTTCTTTTGCATTTCTTTGATTGTGGTCATGTGTTTCAACAACTGGCATCCACTTGATAAAATGAGCTGCCGTTTTCCCATGTACCTCAGCCATGGCTCAGCACCACTTTGCAGAACACTGTGAGACAAACATTTGTTTACTATATAAAGGATTACTGATGTGTCTCTGTAAGTTGGACTTACATGTTTGGGCTCTGTCAGACAGGAGGGTGAGAAACATCCTCAACATTTTTACCCAAAGACAGAAGGCACTCTCAAGACTAGCAGTTACATCTGATATATAAAAAGAAAGTGACAGAGCATAGAGCCTGCAGTGACAGGATTTCAGTACTTAAGTAGGCACATGAAGGCAAAAGAAATCAGTAAACATGTGCAAATCTTTATGGCAGCCCTGAGAGTTGATGGCCATCATATCTAACTGTTCAGTGCCAGGTCTGTCGTAGCTGTGTGGCACCCCTAGGCCTCCCAGGATTCTGGACTGTTGATATGAGGAAATCATCGCTGCCTCCCTCTCAGCATGGGTTGGTATGCCAGATGTGCATGCAGTAATCTTGGTGAAGAGAGAGGAGGTTATTTTGTGCTCCCATTCTCTACTAAAAACAATTAGTTAATATGAAAACTGGTTTTTTCCTTTGTGTATAGAAAAATGAAAAGGTTACCTCCGAGCATTAGCCTTGTGTTAGCCCATATTATGTGAAGATACCCTGTCAAAATATATGACCTCAGAAACAATAAGAGCAAATTCTATACATAGGAATTTGTGAAATAATAAAACCCAGATTTTTATCATGCAGTGGATGAACTTCACAGAAGTTCATGTAATGAACCTTTTCTGCGTTCCCTTGTTGATCATAGTTGAATAATGAAATAACTAAGCTATTGATACTGTTGTATTTTAAATTGGTTGATGTAGCTTTGGATTTTTTTTCCCCAAATGTTAATGCAATGCTTTTATGTGCAGTAAAGAGATAATATTTAATACCTCTTTAGTTATATTTATCATAAAAAGAATTTTTAACATCACAAGAGAGTATCTTCTATGGCCCCTTATTCCTGCTTCAGATCCTGCTTTTTCCTCCTAATTCTGCACAGTTTAGGTCACAAGTATACTCTTAGTAAGGTTGTGCTACTGGTAGATCTTGGGGTAGCAATTAAATATAAACGGTCAATTTCTGTGTATTGTGTACATTCTTACATACATATACATGTGTATATATACATTCATGTGCTTCTAGTATTTTGCTAAGACAAAGTGCTGTTTCTATTAAGTTTTGCATCCAGACTTGACAATTATAATAAGTCATCATTTCTTCTGTTTCACTGGAGTAGTTGGTGATATTTCATTAAGCTGCAACAATTAAGGTACATAAAATTTATTGGTCAAAAAACCCAAAATTGGGAAAATGCTTCCACATTGTGACCTATTAAAAATATTTTGCATCAGATCCTTCATGGTGATCCAAATTACTCTGGCTCTGTTTTTAAGAACACTTCTTGCAAGTAAAGTCCAAGTAAACTTATTTATAATACTTAACAGCAAAAACGAATTCGGATTTCAGTATAAAAATAGAAGCTGTGGGAACAACAAACAATTATGTGCTACCAGCCTAATCAATGTGGACAGGAAAAAATGCTTTGAGAAGAGCATGTTTCATGCTAGCATAATACATATTTAATTTCTCTCACTTGATGTGAAGAAAATTGGATAAATTGATGCAATCTGTAAGTCCAAAATTAAAACCATATGTGTGAAATAAATTTGGACAGTTTATCTGTTGGACTAAGTGTGCTTTTCTCTAAAAAAGGTATGAATAAACTCAGCACATAACCTTTTTTATACATAACAGATGTCATGTTGAAAGTATACTCTCTGGAGTTTGTGTCACAACTAAATACATGACCTATTTGTCATTTTCCATGTCATGAGTTCATGTTGTTTAAGTCTGTCAAATCAAATGTGAGATAATGGATTTTTCCTAGAGTCCAGGGAAAAGTAGCTTGCTTATCAGACTATCCAGTGGACACCCTGGCAAGATTTCGCACATATGAAAATAAGGACAAGTGAGTTCAGCAGCAGAGGAACTGCAGGGACAGCAAAATATCTCCAGTTTCAATGAGGAGCTGTTCAAGTAAAGCTTCGTAACTGCATGTTTTTATGATATTGGGCAAGACTGTTAGTGTAAGATAAGTAAATACACATACAGTTACATGAGTTTGCAGAGGTTTAGCACCTTTCTTAAGTTGCCTAAATTTGTGTTTCAAAATCTTAACTCTTTCACAGAGACAGAACTAATACAGGTAGGAAATGAAGCACATTTTAAGCTTAAGTTCTCTCCCAGAGCTTTTCCTCTTGCATGTAATGGACGTGCAGACTGTTGAATTTCTTTTCTTTAGATGAAGCCCATGCCAGTGCCCCATTTTTACCCACATGTGGGGGGAGAGCAGAGTACTTCTTGTCCCACTGATGTGATGAGAAGTCCATTGGTGAAGTAGCCGTAGGGTGTGTGCTCAGTCTTCTCCAAAGCCTGTCCAGAGAAGCACTCCTTCCAAGAGGCATAAGCATTCTGCATGTCTCTGATATAAGCAGTGTATCTCAATCTACTGGAGAGGCAACTAGCATGTTCTTTCAATCAAATGAAAAATTCGGGTGATTATTTCAAGTGGGTATTTTCAGAGCTGTAATACGGAGCAGAATGTAGGAGATACAGGTACAGGAGAACTGTTATGGTAGGAGAAATTAATGGGAAGGGAAGAGAACAGGATCGGAAAAATATGTTTCGAGTTGATGATGATGCCTTTCTCATTTACCTGACCTTGGAATGCTTGTCCTAGGTCCTCAGTCCTGAAGAGGATATTTGTTTTGTGGCAGTTCATTTGGACTTACATCATTGATATAATGCAGGCAAGCCTCTCTGAAGTATTGCTTTTGAAGATAAACATTACAGAATTATAAAACCTGTAAACAGTGACGTTGAGTACCGTTCATGTGTAGCCAGCCTGAGGCATTACTGAGCCTACACAGACTTACACACTGCAGGCACGCTGGGACCTGCATCTATTCAGTACTCCCTGCATGTGTTCTATGCACACTCCCTTTTTTAAGGGTTTCCAAAAAAAGAGGAACAGACTTTCGCTTTCTTCATGCTTAAGAATTTACTTTTTAGTTTGAAGGTTGAAATTGTACCTAATACCCTTCTTCCACAGAGATGCTTCTCAGACAGTTCCTAGAAATAAACCTGGCTTCCTCCACCTCTGTCTTAAGAGTTTTATGTAAAGCCTTTATCCGTGTATCTTTTCTTTATGTTCTTTGAACAACATGATCCTGTTTTCACTGCAAGCTTTTTCTTTCTGAAATACTGCTATCAGCAAGTCAATCCCAGTCACTCTAAAAGGATCATTACTTATTCATTAATTATGAATTATTCATAATTCATTACTTATTACTTAACCTTCAAAAGCAAGCAGAAGGTCACACAACAGTAGGACTTTGTGCATGTGACTTATTTACAAAAGCTGGTAATTAAAACAAGACTAGAAGTTCCCTCTGTGTTTACAGTTCTGTATCTGACAAGGAGAAAAGACCTTTCTTGCTTTTAGGTTCCTTGTATTATCCCTGGTCAAACTGACAGCTGTTATGATCATTGCCTGGAAAGCCTTGAACTTTTCACTATGTTTCGGGCCTCCACTGCTTTAACAAAGCCCTGAATGGTTTAATATTCTCTCATCCATCTGTTCTCTGCCTTGGCAGTTGTGTTGTGGGCTGGACAGGGCCAAGGAGTTGTTCTTGTGTGGCTGCTGGATTGGCATTTATTATTTGGTTGGTTGCTTCTAAGTAGTTTTATTGCTTTTCTTTGTCTGTCTGAAAACCTGTAACATTTAATTTCATAGCAGTTTGCTGTGATTGCAAACACACAGAAGTTGGCATCAAATTCAGAAAATAGAATGTATTTTCATAACTCTGCAGTGTTTCCTTGTTCAGCTTGGTTTTGCACTGACTCAATAGAAAAAAAAAGGTAAATTTGAAATGATCATAAAGGTATTGTTAATAAAGAAATAGGGAAAGAAACACTTATGCTATATACATAGGAAGAATGTCTTCTACCAAACCAGTTGGATGAATGGCAATGAGAAGATGCCTCAGCTTTGGCTATTGTTTACTGAGACTGTCGTCTGTGTCATTTTTGTTTGGTTTTGTACCTAGTACAGATATTTTAATTTTGAACATTTAGAAATCATTAAATTTCACCAAGTTATTTTTGTGTTGATCCAAAATGCTTTAAATTAAAGAGTAGGTGACTTTCTGAATGATGACTAAGACACCAAGTGATAAAAGATCAGTTGCTTATTTTATTGGATTTTTCCTAGTCACGACTACATTCTGTGACAATGTGTGCATTTTGCTTGTTTCCAGACATTTATTTCATCTTCAGACCACTAACTCTAATGCTACTTATAAATAGAATGAAAATCCTTTTAGTATTTTCTCTTTTTGATAATGTATATACACTAAATAGATTATGGGTAAGTTTTCTTTTGAGTAAGGTAGAGAAAATGCAGTTTTTTGGGGTAAAAAATAAAAAGCTCTCCATTCTGCAGATGCTTTTAATTTTTTATTTCCTTTACAACATTTCCATCAGAATTGCATGTATTTGTTTAAGTTTTCCCAATTTTATCCACAGAGATAAAATTATCTCCTTCCTGTACATGTGTTCATACACATCCTGTGTTCATATGCTTTATCAATCTTACAACCCTTTTATGAAAGCATTCCTTTAGTCTGCTGGTTTCTTATTCAGCTTGAACAAACAGGTCTTCATATTCACTACTTCTAGGTTGGGTTCCAATAAATAAAAACCCCTTTTAATTGTTTTTCATGCGGGTGCTGAAATCAGAGCCTTCCAGACCAAATGCTCTGCTAGAGGAGTTCCACAGACTTCTATGGCATTTTCTGTGGAATCAAAGATTTCCCTTCATGGAGCTGATCACAGGAAAAGGCTTTGTCCTAGGAAATTGTACCCATGTGTCCTTTACCATGAATTTACGTGCTTTATTATATATAATATGCCCTTTTGCTTCTCTGCTGTGTAACTCATTTGGTGACACCAAATGAAAAAAAAAATGCTATCACCGCCATTCTTACTCATTTTGCACTGTCAGCTGTAATGGCTGTTTGATGAAAAGATTTTATATGCAGTCTAATTTTCACTCCTCCCTCTGTGCTTAGGACAGAGAAAATATATCAGTAAATAGTGAAGAGCAAAACTGTAGTATGACTGACAGTAATCCTAATTCTTTGAGATACACTGGTATCAGTAATGTCTGTTCAAGAATGAAGTGCCTAATTTCACTTTGTTTTGATTGCAGAGCTGCTTTGTTTCAATAAAAGAGTGACAGCTAGTATAATTTTTAAGGCAGGTGTCATATGTGCTTTTTTTTTTTCAGTTCTGTGGTCCAAAATTGCAAATAACTGGTTTGCTGTGGCATGGTCATGTCTAAATATAATTATGTAAGAGCTCAAATACAAAAACAAATTGGTGCATCATCTGTCTCAGATGCATCCAGCAGAACCTGTTTCTAAGTGCCTCTTTACCTGCTTAGGAATCTTTCACCAACTCTGGGGCAACCCTGTGGGAAAACAGAGAGTCCAGAGCATCCAGCCAGTTGTTGTTGCAGGCTATCTATGGTCTTCAGCTATCTCTGCACTTTTAGTAGGCTTGCTTCTGCCCGTCTGCTTAGTGGATGTCTGCTCTGAATCTCAGCTGCCACCCTTCACCTTGGTTTTACTTCACATCTGTCCCAAGTGCATCTGTGCTCATCATTCTCACCTACATTTTGTCTTTTCTGCTTGAGCTGTCCCTTTCTGAGTACCCCCTTGTGCCCTGGCACCCCTTGTCAGCATCTTGTTAGCTCTTTCCCATTGCAAACCTAACATTTGTTGTGATTGCATTATTCTCACTGCTCATTTTTTGTATCACTTTCTCCTCTGTTGGCTGTATTGTTTGCCTAGTCTATAAATTCTTCAGGATAGCTATCGTCTTTTGCTATGTATCTCTGCATACTACAAAATCCTGTGAGACTCATCTTTTGCATGGATTTAGGCACTACTGTAGTAAAGATGATTGATAATACTAACAACTGTAATGGAGTTGGTTTATAACTGTATCATAAAGGAAAATTACTTCTTCACCCAGCTACTGATGGTACTTTGTATTTTTTCTACGGGAGCTATAGACATATGTCTCCCTCTAGAAAGTAGTTTAATATCCTGTTTTTTTCTGGGCTGAAATTTTTACATTGATCTGTATCTTAGTTATTTTAAGCCAAGATAATCCAACCGGTTTGACATCACCGAAGTTCATTAGATTGCATTCAAATCAGGTAGAATTGCTTGTCTGATCATAAGAATGTTATCTGATTGTTAGTATTGCTACAGTGTATGATGAGTTGACCTTGGCTGGATACCAGGTACCCACCAAGCTGCTTTATGTCTCCCCTTTCTCAGCTAGACAAGAGGGAGAAAATAAGATGGAAGGCAACTTGTAGGTTGAGATAAGGCAGTTAAGTAAAGCAAAAGTGAGAGTTTGCACAAGCAAAGAGAAAAAAATTATTCTCTACTTCCCATGATCAAGCAATGTTCTCAGGAATGAGAAAGAAATACAATGGAATAGTTTGAAGAGATATACATAATATTTATATATGCATATATACCTATTTAAAAATTATGTGAGATTAGAGTATTATGTAAATTGTATGCAATAAGGGGTGGAGATTGTTTTGAGTCTGGCTAAGATGGAGTTCATTTCACCAGAGCAGCCCTAACAGTGCTGTGCTTTGCATTGGTAGCTAGAAAAATGCCAATAACACA